>PVKM010027901.1:0-18563 GCA_004027735.1 Carollia perspicillata
GGGGTGGAACCGGGCTGCTCTTGAGGCAGCTGAGCCTAGCACCTCTCCAAACTCCAGCCTGTCTCAGGAGCTGAGTAGCCCAGAGCAGAAGGCAGAGCTGGGGGATGGAGCACTTCGCTGGGACCTGCCTCGGGTGCAAGGAGGCTCTCAGCTCTCAGGCCTTTTCCAGGTATCAGCTGCTGATTCTCTAAGGCCCTCTTCTCCCACCTCCATTTTTAGCCCCTAGACTCATCCCTCCTAATGTAGTTGTTGCATTGTTCCCACCAGTATGGTCACCTTCCTGGCCCTTTGTCTTCCCAACCCACCTTCCTCTCTGTGCCTTCAGCACCCCTCCCTCTACCTCTGTCCCTCACAGATGGAAGTCCCAGGTCTGCCTGGGCCTCCTGGTCAAGGGCACTCCACCTCAGCACCTCCTCTGGGGCTGGGCCCTGCAAGCCTCTCTTTTGAACTTCCCCGGCACACGTGCTCCGGTCTCCAGGTTCGCTTCCTCAGGCTGGCATTCACACCTTGCGGCAGCACCAACCCCCACAAGTGGGTGCGACACCTAAGCCACAGTGATGCTTATGTCATTCGGATCTGAGCCCCCCCCCCCCAAACAAGGACACAGGCAGCAAAGGCAATGGCCTGTGGCCATGGGTCTGGCTGGAAGAATCCCAAGTCCTAGAGATCACGAGGACTCAACAGGTTAGACCCTGCTATGGTAATGGACACAGGAAGGACTGAGATGAATCAGAATTTATAAATCAAACTTTTATTCTGAGGAGCTGGCTGTACAATATCTATAAAGAAAGTGAAGGTGAGGGAAGCATGTAGTTACTTCCTTCCACCGTGTGTGTGTGCGTGTGTGTGTAGAGAGGCAATCCGGGGGAAAGAATGGTGGCAGATGTGCTACAGTATCAAGGTGCAGGCTGAGGAGAGCCAGATCCAGGGGGCTGGGAGCCATTAGCCTTCGGAGTCCCTGGAGCTGGAGGAGGGCTATCTCCAGCTTCTTGTTTTCCCCCACAGAGGGCACTGCTCCCAAGTGGAGAGGGGGCTGATGATTGGGGAGGGGCTGGGGAAGGATGGGAGGTGGGGCCTCCTTTGCCATCCCCTGTTGGGGGAAGAGAGACTACTATGTACTTCTGGACGCTGCCGGGAACAGAGGGAGCAGTGCTGGGGGGTGCAGCTGTGGCAGTGGAGACTAGCTTGACAATGGGCTGCACGCTGGGGACCGTGGTAGTGACAGGAGAGGTGGTAGTGGAGCCTGAGCCAGGGGCTGAAGTGCTGAGGGACAGGACCTGGGGGAAGAATGGAAAGGCCGTGCCTGTTGCCTTGTGACCTCCCTGCTCCCCACGCCCAGGGGAATACCTCACTTGGTCCAACCAAATAATTCTCTGATTTTTCTCAGGAGGAAAAGCTACAGTCTTGTGGGTCCCTGGGAAGTGCTCCTTCTAGCACTTTCCTGTCTTTGGGTCCACAAGTGACTCGCCTGTAGTCTGGGGCCCCACAGAGTGCTCTGAGGTAACAACCCCAGGCACCTTCGGATGGCATGGTGACATGCTCCCCACCATCCCTGGTCCCACAGGGCTCCACATACCTGTTGGGTGGATGAGGCGCTGGAGGACGATGACATTACAATAAACTTGGTTGGAGGAGGGGAAGGCTGAGGTGGGGCAGCAGCTCGTGCAGACACCAGTGTCTGGACAGGCAGTGCAATGGAGCCAGGGACCTTCAGCAAGCCAGGGGTCCGAGGGCCAGGTTGAGGGGCCTGCGAGAGGGTCAGTGTGGGCCGGGGCTGTAGGAAGAAGAGACAAGAAGAAAATAATATATAAGAAAAAGAAGGGCTTTTCTTGGCCCTCAGTGGGTCTCACTGGGGTTGGGGGCCTAGTTCCCTCCAAGACTTTGACTCAGAGGGCCCTGAGTTTTACATAATTCTTGCTTGTGATTCCCACCCTGATACAAACCAGGGCTCTGTCCCCATCTCCCACCCTTCCATTTTTGTTCATTTTACCTTATTCTTCTCCATTTGGTGGCCCTTCCCCTCCCAGCACTGTCACTGACCTGAGTGATGGTCAGAGTGGTCCTGTTGACCTGCTGAGCCTGCAGCGCAGCTTGGGCCCGGGCCTTGACCACATGGGAACAGAGGAGGGGTCCAAGGGACCCAAATTCTGCCCTGTAGGCATCCTGATTGTCAGGCGGTGGGCGCAGCTTTGCTAGAACAGGGGCACAGTGCTTCTGCAGAGAGAAGGCAAAAACAGCCAGGTAGAAAGAGGGCTGGGACTCTCAGAAGTGTGGTGAAGGCACGAAAAAGGATATTACCCATTATTTCAGTATATTGTTGGAGGCCAAATTGCTGGGAAAGCAGTGTGTACAAGGAATGCTGTGGTTTTTCTTTGTAAAAAGACACAAGCACCAACTGGTGTGAACAGAGAACATGCTGAATACCCCAGTAATATCTGAGGGGTACTTTTGGTCAGTAGGCATTTGCCTTACACAGAATGGGCCATAGTGATGCAGAAACCTCAGGGGCAGTGCAGTCTAGTAGTCACCGGTTGAAAGTTAAGACCTCTTATTACTTAACTCCTTGTGCCTCATTCTTTACAGCTGCAAAATAGCATTGTACTCTGAGGTGTGCTCTGAACGTATGAGGCACAGATGGGATAAGTGAATAAAAGATACCACATGCTTGCTAACCATTGTACCTATGTGTGTTGGGGGGTGGGAGGAGGATTAGTGGGAAGAAGCAGGGGGAGGACAGGGGCTCTGGTCACCAGAAGGAGGCTCTGCACGTGGTCAGCTCCAATTCGGTCAATGTTGCTCAACACGGGGCCATCTAGGACACTGCGGATCCGCTCCCCCTCCTGCTGCAGCCGTGGCAGAATCAGAGTCTTAATCACCTGTTTGAAAGGAAGGGAGAAGCCGGGGGTCACCACAGGATCTCCCAAGCAGACTCGGGGAGGGGGTTGTTGCCCACTATGACTTCATGATGCCTCTCCTCCCCCAGTGCTTCCCCCGGGGCCTGACATCATGTCCCAGCTCTGCCAGGCCTGCGATGGAGCCATAACGTGTGGTCCATGGAGTCTTCTCATCCACCCAGCTCTGTAAGGGGACAGAAAATAAATCCAGATAATGGGGCTGAAAGGATAATTAGTAAGGGCCCAAGTTTTTCATAAATACACTTTCCTTGTAGGTCATTAAGACATTACAGATACATGTGGCTCAAGTCATAGTACCCCTGCCCCTTGTTTTCAGTGTCACTTCTCCCCACTCTACCCCTTATTTTTAGTGTCATTTCCCGCAGCCACAACTGGCCCACCACCAGTTTGGGTAGCGCTCTCACTGTCCTGGCGACAACTCTGAGGTGGAGATGTAAAAGGGCCTGTGCTCTTTGTTCGCCTGGCTCACCTTGGTGAAGGTCTTAGTGATCCGGGACTGGATGTTGTTAGTAGTTGTGCTAAAATGCTTGCAGATCTGGGCCACTAGACGGGCAGCAAAGTCTCGGAGGGCCCAGTGGTTGTCCACATCTGGCCGCAGGCACAGCTGTCTGCTCACAATGCAGGTCATCACAGCTGGAATCAATTCATGTACCTAAGGGAGAAGTGGCGAGTCAGCTAAATATGATAAATAGCTCCCTGTTGGTAGCAGTGAGGTCTCCAAACCCTGGAATGAGAGGTGGGTGGGCAGGACCACTCACATATTTTTCTAGATACAGTGTAGGGTTATCCATCAGTGCCTTCACCATGCGCATCAAATAGATGAGCAGGGCCAGGTTGTTCTGTACCACGTTCACACGGACCTACGGGAAGAAGTGATAGGGCAGGGAAGCCCTTTAGATGAGCACCCCCTGCCACCTCCTCACCCGCTGGAACCTCATCCTAGGGCCTGGCCTTCCTGAATCCTCTCACCCCTTCTGAGATGAAGGTGCTGAATCGTGGCAGCATCTGATAGAGCCCTGGGTCTGTTGCGATGCTCTGAAGGGCTTCCTGTGGGAGGAGGGGAATGAGTGAGGTGGGGGCAGATACCATGGAAGAATTTATGGGGCCCCCGAGAAGGAGTCTTAGGGTTAAGGCAGGATGGTGGGGCCTCACTGCTCTCTTGGCTTCACATGACCCCACACAGGCTTCAGTGATCTCCTTGTAGTACAGCTGCTGCTCCACAGATAATTCATGGATACTTCGGGGCTTTAGTCGCAAAGGGCCTCCCTCCAGCAGGGGTGGTGCCTTCTTCTCTTTCACTGTGTGAAATGAAAAGATGGGTCTGAAAAAGAAAGCTCCAGAAGAGGCCTTGGTACCAGACAAACCTTGACCCCCCTCTACTCCCCTACCCAAGGAGACCCAGTTTCCCTTAGGTTGGCTGATCCCTTCTGAGGTGGTCTGGCTTGAGCTCTCAGCCTGACCTCACCTACTTCAGGCATGACCGTCTGGCTTTAGGGCAAGAGCCAGAAGAGTCCTGGCCTAGCAGTACTGACCTTTGCCATCAGCTGGAGTGGCCCCTTGACCTTTGCCTTTCAAGGGTCCATCTTCCTCCTGGCCTGGCTTTGCTGACTTTAGGGGTTCTGTGGCTTCAGCCTTCTGCTGCTCTTTGGGAGCTGGTGGGAAAGTAGTCACAACAGGAGTGACAAGAGTGATAGATGTGGAAGAGGGGAGAGTGAGAGAGGGGTGGGGTCTGAGCAGGGGGTTACCTGGGGGTGGATTCTCTGGGATAGCTGGCTGGCAGCCTTCAATGCTCAACCAATGAGCTGTGAGAAAGGAAGGTGTCAAGTTAAACTGCTGGACATGGACATTAGGGAGCCACTCCATGCTATGGAATGTGTTTCCATTTCTGTTCCCACTCCTGCAACTCACCAGGAATCTTACACTGAGGGTTTCATCCTTGTGAACTTCCTCAAGCCTATAAGCATTGCTTCTCTTTTCCCTCCCCGCCCCCCACCCTGCTCTCCTTTCCCCCAACCTTTGAGGCAGACATCCAGGGGCACCCGAGGCAGAGGGGTATTGATGATGTCACTCAGGTCAACCTCCTTCTCTTCATAGAAGTAAAGCTCCCGGCCGCCACCAGAGGCGAACCGGAAAGGAATGAACTCTTGAGCATGGAAGCCATAGAGTGGCTATATCAGGAGAGACAGAGACACCAGGATAAGAAGGGAGCCTGTGGAGGCATGACTGAAGGCAAATGCAACATCTGAGACGACTGCTTTCACCCACCCTCCCGTATCAGTCCTGTGTGCCCAATCACCTCAACATTCTTTAGCTTCAGTGCGTAGTCAATGTCACTTGTGGTGAGCTTCTGCCGCTTCCCCATGTGCATGAACTTTAAGGCATCCTGTAGGTGGAAGAACATATGTCAGCCTGAGATCCTGAGGAAGAAAGGGGCCTGGGCAGCATCCTCAGTACAATACAGGGCTGGGTAGAGGGGCCAGGTTACCTGTGCAATCTCCTTGATGCGGTAGCTGACCTCATCTGTCAGCAGCTGGCAGGTTTCCTCCTGAATCTGGGCGATGCCCATCGACTCAGCCACCACCTTCATTGACTCCGAGGGCAGCACAGTATTGCTGAGCTTCAGCTTCTTTTCCTCAGCCATTCTGGAGCCCCTCCTCCCTCCCCCAAAGGATGATGCCCCAGGGTGGAGAGATGGAGATCCTGGCAGAAGGATGGGGTGGGCAGAAGAAATAAAATGAAACATGAGACCCAAAGAGAAGAGGCTACCTGGTCAGGAGAGACCACAACAAATGGAGGACAATAAGGATGTGAGGAGGGAAGAAACTCATGGGTGTCTTCTGTCCATCCCCACACGAGTCAGTGCTGGGTACAGAAGGAGGTAGCAATCAGATCCAATTCAACATAACTTACTGAGCTATGATTCTGTGCCAGGCACTATACATGTGAGGTATGGTAGAATGATCTCGGCCCTCAATTTAAATCCCAGCCCTAGCACGACCTGGCTGCTTACTTGAGCAGATTACTTAAATTGTCTCTCATTTGGGTTTCTCTGTGAAATGTGGAAAACACTTTTTTCCTAAGGTCTTTCCCTCATACCTTCATCTTTCTTGCCCCTTCTTGCATCATTATTCATGATTGACACAAATACAATATTGGTTAACTACAACTCTCCCACCCTGAGCCTATATACCTGTACAATTCAATGTGATGAGAAAAACACACAACCCTTATGACGGATTCCCACTTTAAATTCATGGCCATAAACTTCAAATGGGCCCTAAGTGCTGCCAGACAAGCACATTATACCTTAATGCACTCAATCTCTCTCTGACCTTTGTGCCACATTTTCTCCTTCCTCACTTCGAACCATCAGAAGGGACCTACAGACTCACTACGTCTACCCACCAAGCAGCACCAGTTACTATAGAGAAGTGTTCATATCTATTGCCACCTCCAGTATTGCTCCAGCATTTCTCCCATCTCCCTGCATCATCAGTTTCTCAACCTACTAGATCATTTTCCATCAGCTTTCAAAATGCAGTTATTTCTCCCATCTTAAAGAAATATATATACAATGGAATATTATTCAGCCTTAAAAAGGAAGGAAATTCTGACACATGCCACAACACAGATGAACCCTGAGGACATTATGCTGAATGAAATAAGCCAGTCACAAAAGAACAAATGTATGATTCCACTTGTGTGAGGGTCTTAAAGTAGTCAAACTCAAGTCAGAAAGTAGAATGGTGGTTGCCGGGGCTGGAGGAAGGGCGATGGGGAGTTATTTTTTAATAGAATATAGAATAGGTATAGAATTTCAGCTTTATAATATAAAGAATTCTGGCCCTGGCTGATGTGGCTCAGTGGATTGAGTGCCAGCCTGCAAACCTAAGGGTTGCTGGTTTGATTCCCAGTCAGGGCACACGCTTGGGTTGCAGACCAGGTCCCTGGTGGGGGGCACGCAACAGGCAATCGCACATTAATGTTCCTCTCCCTCTCTCTGAAAATAAATAAATTTTTAAAAAATCCATGAAGAATTCTGGAGCTGGTTGGTGGTGATGGTTATACAACAATGTGAATGTATTTAATGTCACTAAACTACATTTGAAAATGGGTAAGATAGTGAGTTTTATGTTATATGTATTCCATCAAATTATACATTTAAAAAAATCTTTTCACTTTCTCTACATGACATACCCCATTTTTTGGCTCCTCCTTGCAATGAAACTCCCTGAAAAAGTTTTCTTAAACCTGTTTCTAATTCTTTTCTTCTCTCTGGAACCTATTCCAATAAGGCTTTTAACCCCACTAGGTTCCTGAAACCTCTCATCAAGGTCACATTGCCAAATACAAGGCCCATTCTCTGTCATCTTCTTTAACCTCAAAGCAGCACATAGCATAGCTGACTACTACCTTCTGAAAACTTTCACTCCACCGTGGCACCAACTTCTGGCTTTCCACCTACCTCAATGGCCATTACCTCTGTTTCCATTACTGGTTCTTCCTCTTCTTTTCACCTGTTTATTGTTGGAATGTCCTGGCCTCAGTCTTAGTTTTCTTCTCTAGCTACACATACTCACTTGGTGACCTCTGTTTTCAATATTGCTTATAGGCTGATGATAGCCAAATTTATATCCCCAACCCAGAGTGCTCTTCTTAGCTTCAGGCTTGTGTATCAAACTGTTTACCTAAAATCTCCACTAAAACTGAACCCCTGATTTCTTGCTCCCTCACCTGCTCCGGCCTCTGTTTTCTTTGTCTTTGTAGGGACATCCATCCAGCAGCTCATTCTTTATGTGAGCCCTCACATCAAATCCACTAGGTGATCCATTCTCACTACCGGTCCCCATCATCTGTTACCCAGATAACTTCAATAGCCCCCTGACAAGCTCTTCCTGCTTTCAACTTTGCTCTTTACATCTACTCCCAACAGAGCAACCAGAGTGATTCTGTCCAATTATAAATCAAATTGGGCCATTTCTCAGCTTGAACCCCATAATGGCTCCTCATTTGCAATCCAGTAAAATTCTTATTATAGTCTACAAGGCCCTCTGCATTACATCTCTGATATCCTTTGCTTCATTCTTCCAGCTTGATCCAGCCCCACGGTCGTCCTTGCTGTTCCAACCTCACTGGCATGCTCTTACAGGCATGCTCTTGCTTTATGGCCTTTGCTGTTCCTTCTACTTGGAATGCTCTTCCCCAGATGTCAGCCTAGCTGCCTATTCCCACCGTTCTATTTAATAGCACACTCCATCGCCACTCTTCCCTTCCCATGGCTTTTAACATCTAACATATATAACCATTTCTTATCGTTTATCACACCTCCCTGTCCTGCACAGTGTTGACAGAGATCTTTGTCAATTATGTTCACTAATGTATTCGAAGACTGCAACTGTTGCCTGAGACACTGTAGATACTCAGTACATATCTCTTGAATAAATGAATGAACTGAGGCTTAGATGTACATGTTCAATACATACTCCGTACCACAAGCATCAAGATGAACAAGAACAGGCCCAAGCTTGGAATCTACTCTGCGGACAACAGGAAAGTGGCTTGCTTGAAGCTGGCATTAGGAAGACTAATGTCAAAAGTGTTTAAGATTGACTGTGGGGTGTAGGTGGGGGCGGGTGGGGTCGTGCTGGAGGGGTGAGAAGATGGAGGAAGAATTTGGTTCTCGAACCATCCCAGCTCTCCTCCCCCTCTTTTGTAAGTCTTAGTTGCAGGGAACACATTTATTCAACACATACTCTGTGCTTGGAGCCGGGTATACAAGAGTCGTGTCCCAGTGTCCTGGAGAACTCCTACTAATCCTTCAACACCCTGCGGTACCCTCTGTCAGAAAACAGCCCCTCAGGTCAGTGGAGTTGGCAGAAAGGCTTCGCAGAGGAAGATTAACTTGAGCTAGACGTGTGTAGTTCCCCCGACAGGTTAATGGGTCGAAGGTCCCCAGGTAATGGGACCGGCGCGAAAAGAGCAGAGAGCCCACTTCATCCCCCAACATCCCTCCGATGTAAACACAGAGTTCCCACGCGTACGGACACACAACCAACCGTCCTCCTCCGGGTCCCCACACAGGCCCGTCAAGGGGTCTAGTCCGTGTACCACTCGACCCTCCCCTACCAGCGAAGCGCCCGGCGCAGGAAGAAACTCTCACCGCCGCCAAAGCGCCGCTCACCCGGCGCTCGGCGCCATGTTGGCCCCGCCCCTCCCAGGAGCAGGTCCTGGCAGAGACTGGGAGCGATCACTACCCCTTCTCCGAGCCGGAGTAAGTCTTCTAGACTCACGCCCTCAAACGATCTAAAAACACTGTTTCAATGTATATGTAAGGAGCAAACACTTTTGTTGCAATTACTTCTGTTTATTCCTTCACTACCCGGCGGCCAGGACCTTCGGGAGGCGCCACAAAACCAAGGCGGGGAAAGGCCTGAGCTCAGGACAGCCCAGCGCTCTTTTTGGGCCGGCACTGCGCGTGCGCATCCCGTGCTAGCTTAAAGTTGCCGCCTACCCCCTCGGAATTAAAAGGGCCCGCTACCTTCCCGAAATTGGTTTGAAGGCGAGGGGTGGTTGGTTGTGGGCTGCACTTTGTCATGGGACCTGTGCGGTTGGGAATGTTGCTTTCTTTTTTGACTGTGTACGTCCCAGCTTCCCCTGGGACGCCGAAGGAGGACGATGACACCGAACGCTTGCCCAGCAAATGCGAAGGTATCTGAAGGGAGTAGCCCCTATTAGCATCCCTCTGCTCTACCTCCTTTGTCTGGGCCGCACCAAACTGACCATGATGGGTGGGTTACTCAATCTCCTTGAAGACCTGAGGGAAACCGAATGGGATGAAAGGAGGGACCCTATAGTGTTACTCCAAACTATGGCACTACAATTCCCACGAGACAACGTGAGAGAGCCCGCTTTTTCTGGCTGGCTGGGGCCCCAGGGGTTTGTGGGAAGTGTAGTTCAGGGGCTATGCACAGGACCACTCGCTCTACTGAGCATCTTGTGTGTGTGTGTGTGTGTGTGTGTTCCCCATGTCACTAGACCTAAATCTGGAGATCCTACAGGAGCGGTGTGTGAGGCTCATACCTTGTGGACATCCTTTGCCCCACCTCAGCAGAGACACTCCCAAATTACAGGTCTTGTGCCCTTCTGAGGGGGATGAGTAAATCAGCTTTAGAAGCTCATAAATGAAGGAGTAGGCCACACAGGCTTTTCAAAGGGTGTGTACGGTATAGATTTTACAGCAAGAGGCATCTTCTGTGGCTGCATTATTATGTGCGGGGCCCAGCTGGGAGAGGGCACTTAAAAGGTGGCTGTTGAGTGCGCTGGTTCCCTAGTTTGTTGCCTTCCTGACTTTAATTTCTTCCCTGGATTCTTTTTCTCTTAACCTGAAGTTCAGTATCACTGTTCCTCAAGACTTGGTCCTAATTTCTCTCCTTTCACTTGTGCCCTCATAGCTCTCCCTACACCTCTGTCCGTTTTTCTAAACAAGACCCAATCTTGCCAGACCTTACTTTAATATCTGTGCAGGTCTCCTGCAGTAATCAGAATACAGCCAACTATTTTTTTTTTAGGGCAGAGCAAATGTATCTTTGTTTTATGCACCCTTTATCTCTCCATAACCCAACTCCCATTCCCAAAGTGCCCATGCTTGAATCGCACTGAACTTCTTTCTCAGTGGTCAGCAAGCCTGTCTCATCCTCTTGCATCTCTGTGCCTTTGCACATTATTTTTTCCTTTGCCTGGAATAACCCTTTCCCTTCTGCATGTGGTTCTTCAAGATCCAGTTTAACTGTTACCTCCTTTGGAAGTCTTTCTTATCTTATCACCTCCCACTGTCTTGTAAGCCTTTGGAGGGAAAAAGAGTACCTGTGTCTCCCAGGTCTTAGCATAATGCTTGGCACATTTTAGGCATTTTTGTTATTTGCCCCTGCGTTTAATTCACTTGGCACATCTGTATAGGCCACTCCCTTTCTTGGGACCCATAATGTGCCATGTCACATGCTAGGTGCTGGAAAGACAGTGGTGAAACAGATGCAGTGCTCACCCTTAAGGAAATCTCAGGCTAGCAGGAAGTCAATATGTAACCATTGAGTGACTTTTGCATTTCCTAATGAGATTGTCTCTTTGTCTTAAACCCCTAGTGTAGGATCTATCACACCACATTGCCATCTTTTTATCCGTCCCCACCTACGTTGGCAGTGGCCCATGGATAGGGATGGTGGGTATTAATGCTTTCTGTATTGCCATTGTTCATCCAGAAGGAGCTCAACAAATAATTGCAGAACAACAACAAAGACTTATGTAGTGCTTACTCTGTATAGGCACTATACTAACTAAGGGTTTTACATAGACTGATTAGTTTAATCCTCACCACACCCCTATGAGGAGGTACTATTATTATCTCCATTTTATAGGTGAAGAAATCAAGGCACAGCAGGATTGTTACACAGCTACTAAGTGGCTGAGTCAGGACTGCAAAACTGCCAGGCTGGCTCCAGAGTCTGCACTTTTAACCACCATGCTCTGCTGCTTTTGTTCATCTGCTGAATGAGTTGCTGGCATGTTTATCTCTCACATCCCCTTGGATATCTAGTGTGTAAGCTGCTGAGCCTGGAGCTACAGGAAGTGCTGAGTCGTACTAGCCGATCTCGAGAGGTGCTGGAACTGGGGCAGGTGCTGGACACGGGCAAGAGGAAGAGAAACGTCCCTTACAGTGTTTCGTGAGTCCTTTTTGGTGCTCCTCCACGTTCCAGCCCCCAAAGGAGCCCTGGGAGCTCATACAGTATTCAGGGAGTCTTTGTTTCCCCTCTTTCCACAGAGAGACAAGGCTAGAAGAGGCCCTGGAGAATTTATGTGAGCAGATCCTGGATTACAGTGTTCATGCAGAACGCAAGGGCTCACTGAGATATGCCAAGGTCAGACTCTTCCCCAGGGCAGGATTCCACTTCTCAGATCTGTATCCTCTGGGGCCTATCTTCCCCAGCCCTAGAGTGTCCGCTCCTTGTCTTTAGATTCCCTCATCTCACCCTCATAAAACTCACCTCTCAGTCTCTAGTAGTTGACAAAATTGATATGGTGGAAATGGAAAGGAGGAAGTGGGGGTGTGGACTGGGCTGATCCCAAATTCCCATCTCTCAGGGGCAGAGTGAGACCATGGCAACGCTGAAAGGCCTGGTGCAGAAGGGGGTGAAGGTGGATCTGGGGATCCCTCTGGAACTGTGGGATGAACCCAGTGTGGAGGTCACATTCCTCAAGAAGCAGGTAGGAGAAGATACAGCCCAGGGAGGTGAGAAGGGAACTCAAAAGGGGGCTAGGTCATAGGGAAGTGTAGCTCTGAGCAGGAAGAAGGGGGCAGAATGACACATTGATTGAGGTGCACCCAGGAGCATATCAAGAAGTAATAATGGAGGCTAATAATATGCACTACCACCTATTGAGTACCTACTATGTGCAAATTCAGGACCACACACATTTCAGCTGCTGCCTCATTTTACACTCACAACAACCTGATTACCATTTCCCATCTTATAGGCCAGAAGCTGAGACTCGGAGTTTAATAACCTACTCCGTAGAGTAGGTGCTAACAAATATTTGTTGAATGAATGAGGATCACACATCTAGTAGGCCAAGTTTAACTTCCTGGCTACCTACCTCTCCAAGGTGGGCTCAGGAGACAGGGAGTAAAGAGCAAAGAGGAGGGTTTCCAAAGCCCAGCAGAGCAGATATCCTTCTGACCCTTCCACTTGACCAGTGTGAGACAATGCTAGAGGAGTTTGAAGACGTGGTGGGAGACTGGTACTTCCACCATCAGGAGCAGCCCCTACAGCGTTTTCTCTGTGAAGGTCATGTGCTCCCAGCTGCTGAAACTGGTAAGTGTGGGTGCTGGCCCCTTTCCTGCCAGGCCACAACATCCCCTACCCCCAGGACCAGTGTCTAAATTGTTTGCTATCACCCAACCTAGCATGTCTACAGGAAACTTGGACTGGAAATGAGAAGATCACAGATGGGCAAGAAAATACAGGAGGGGAGAAGGAGCAAGATCAAGAGGAAGAAGAGAAGGAAAAGGAAGAAGAGATGACTAATGTACCAGGCCACCCCAAGCATGACCCAGAGGATCTTTGACCCTCACTTTTGAGTGTCTACGAAGGATAGGGGTCATGAAGAAGAACACTCTGAAGTCTGAGCTCTCCCTGCTCTACAGCTTTAAGGGTGTATGTGTAACCCACCCCAGAGCTTGTAATTGTTCTTTCCCATCTGGCTCAGCCAGGATCCTGATGGTACAGCATGAGTGGGCTGTGGGAAAAGAGGTGAACAGTAGGTGTATGCCTTACCCCAGCAGATGAGCCCTCTGCCTGCCTTCTAGCCCCTTCGTAGGTGTGTGTGGAGACAGTGTTGAAGGCTTTTCCCTTTAAATATCTCTACTACTCCCAACCCACCCAGAGGAGATGTGGGCTTTGGGAAGGTCACTTTGCCTTTTTTAGACCCTTACAAGAAGGAAGCCGAAAGGGCATCATCTATGACCTATATACACCGCCTGCATCCAGGAGGCTACATGCTAACAAACTGTGACCAAGGATGGGGATGGGGTAACACTGATGTTAGGTGGGGTAGATACTTGGTCTACTTATTATTAATTTCACCGAGAGCCTACCACATAGTCACAGGTGCCAAATTTTCTATAACGCTAGTAAACTTAAAAAAAAAAAAAGCTGAGTCTGAAGTTTCAAACAATTGTCGTGCACTCGTCATAGCTAGCTGATGTGGCAGCGCCCCTCCCTGCGAATAAGGCTGTTGGCCTCTGTCCTGTTAGGAGGTAATGGTGCTTTGTAATGCAGCCCAAGGAAGCTGGCAAGGATACTTGGGCTGAGCATCGGTTTCGGGCTTAGATCTGTGTTGCCCATATCCACGTATGCCAGAAAATGCGCTAGGATTAATATTCACTGCGGTGGCGTCTCAGCCGGCCACCGTCTTGGGTTTTACGGTAGCTCGGAAAGGTCAAAATCTCTCGCGCTTTTCCGATTTCCGTTCTTTCTTCAGAATGAGGCAAGATCTAAGAGATGTAAAACTGGGTCCGAGGTAGTGGCTTCGGTTTTAGTGAGGGAACTAAAACACATCCTTTGGAGGGTGATGTGTGTGGACCTACCATGCAAGAGAAGCGGGGCGGGTGTGGGGGGTGGGGGTGCTGAAGACATTGAAGGCTGCGCGGAGTCAGGTGGAAGAAAAGGTTGGGCGCTACCATCTTTGGAAGGGGTTTGAGGGCGATAGCACTTTAAGAGTGCGAGGGAGTGGGAAAGAACCGAGTCTTGGAGGCTCCACTTGGTGGCGGTCGGACGTGGGAAACCCTGAGGGACTGGATAGTGTTGCGCAGCCCTACTTTCTTTCCCCAGCTCATTCTTCTCCGGTCATGAGCGGTCTAGTGAGAACAGAGCCGCTGCGTGGGAAGCCACCCCTGCGGGTGCCTGGCGACCCCTACTCGGTGGTGGTTCTACTGCAGGGCTATGCAGAACCCGAGGGGGTCGGTGACGCTGTGCGAGCCAATGGCTCTGTGACCCTCGTTCTGCCCCAGGCCTGGGGCCAGGCCAGCCATCCAGAGCCCCCGCCCGAGGGCGGCAAGGTGAAGACCAAGCTGGAGGAGGCAGCCCGTGGCCCCATCCTTGTGGACACTGGAGGTCCCTGGTCTCGGGAGGCACTCCTTGGGGCCCTGGCAGGGCAGGGCGTGGCCCCCGCAGACGTGACTTTGGTGGTGGGGACCCACGGACACTCGGATCATATTGGGAACCTGGGGCTTTTTCCAGGGGCAGCTCTGTTGGTCTCGCATGACTTCTGCCTTCCTGGGGGCCACTACCTCCCCCACGGGCTGAGTGAGGAGCAGCCCCTGTGGCTGGGGCCAGGACTTGAGGTGTGGGCTACGCCGGGCCATGGGGGCCAGAGGGACGTGAGCGTGGTGGTGGCAGGCACAACTCTGGGCACCGTAGCGGTGGTGGGCGATGTGTTTGAACGCGATGGGGATGAGGACTCTTGGCAGGCTCTGAGTGAAGACCCAGTGGCCCAGGAGCGGAGTCGAAAGAGGGTCCTAGGCACTGCTGACGTGGTTGTGCCTGGTCACGGAGCCCCCTTCAAGGTGGTCAGGGAAGCCTGGAACCCAGAAACAAAGGGTCCAGGGAACAGCCAGCAGGGTCCCATGGTCGGAAATGAGGATCCCACAATGCACAGATAAGCCCTGGAAGAGACTGGACCCTCCAACGCCCCAGCCAAGGAGCTCATGTCTACGATACGGAGGACCAGTCAGCCAGAGCCAGGAGGCTGGTTTTCCAGCGAGGATAGGGTGCTCTCACCAATATCACTGTTTTTGCAAACTAGGACCAAGGACTGGATCAAAATGTGTGCCACCTCTGGGGGCTTCGTTAATAAAATGGAAGAATGTTCTTGGGAGAGTTGTCCTAAATAAAAATAGGAAACTACATTGAGAGTCATACTGCTATAATGTAAATGTGAAGCATTAATAGTGACAGTCATGTAGATGTAATCAGCAAAAGCAGAAAGGGACACTTTTTAGGCCAATTGCCTATTTCTCAAGGGATGCAGGTTGTTGAGAGAAGATGCGGGGAGTAGAAGTAACACCGTAGTCACCCGACTTTATTTATTCATTAATTCATTCAATACATACTTTAACTCCTGCAGTGTGTCAAGCACTGCTCTAGGTTACTGGGCTACAAATGTGAACAAGTTAACATTTATTGAGTTCAACATTTATTGAACATTTATTGAGGTAGAGGAGTAAACAACCGCAGTAATAGTAGTAAGTCAAATAATTACAGGTTGTGGTTAGTGATACAAGAAAAAAAGTAGGCTGAGAAGGGGATAGGGTGCTGGGGTGGGAGGGTGGTCAGGGAGATAATGTTTAATCAGAGAATTGAATGAGGAGAAAGGTGGCTGAATAAGGATCTGGGAGAGGAGTATTCCCGTTATTGAGACAACAGATAAAAAGGATGCTATTGGGCAGGGATAGGCTGGCGGTCATTTCCCAGGTGTCTATAAAGGCCACACAGAGGTCAGCAAAGGCACCTCAGAGGAGCAGGTTCACCTGGAGAGAGAACCAGTCTCTGCCACTCACAGACTTACAGCAGCGTTGACTACTGTGATGAACACAAGAGTACAACCACAGCTGTCGAGATCCCTGCCAGCCATCAGATGAAGATGGACGCAGGGAAGGTGGTAAAGTGGGCACCAGCATGATCGCGGTGTGGAGGCCCCCGGCCAGTCCCAGACCTCGGAGTGTAGAGGCCATTGGTGTGTGAAGAGTGTGCAGGGGCCAGCTGTGGGCCTGCCAGTGCAGCACAATGTCCCCAAGGGGTCTCCATAGCCATCAGGGACCTTGTCTGGTATGTGGCATGTAGGTAGATCCACTGGCATCGGGGCAGTACGGAGGACAGCAGAGAAGGAGTCGGGTTGTCTAGAGCTATGCACTCCTACCTTGAACAAATGTAATTCCAGTCCTGACTGATTTTCCAGAACATAGGCATTTTGCATTGCTCAGGCCTGCTCATTCAGGGCAACACATCTCTTTGGCCACACTGTCTCCAGGATGGACAAGTCACCTAAACTAGTCCAGTCTTGGTAATCTTAGGGTTTTTGCTAGAGCTAGTGGAAAAGAGTGTCATTTTTCCCTGCAAGACTGACATGGGAGAATGGATCATCTTGCCACCTTGTCAGGACCACCAGCTGCTGCTGGGTCACCAAATGACTGAGAATGAAACTAAACAAAAGGGGCAAAATGAGCAGTTAAGAGAAATGGACCTGATGAAAAGTTGTTTTTTGGGTTTTTTTTTTTTTAAGATTTTATTTATTTTTAGAGAGAGGGAAGGGAAGGTGGGAGGAAACATCATCTTTGGGACCAAACCCAGACCAAACCCACAGGCACAGGAGTCAAAGGGAGTCAAAACTGCGACCTGCCGCTTTGCAGGACAGCAGCCAACGAAACGAGCCACACCAGTGGGGCCTGACAACAAGTTTGAGCCTGAAAGTCAGACCCACCGCCTAACTCATCAGTCACCTGCACTGGCTAATCAACTCCTTTCCTGCCTAAGCTGTTTTGACTGTGTTTTCAGTTGCTTGCAGCAAGAGGAGTTCTGAAAGGATATAAGCACTGGAGGAAATGATCCCTTAGAGGCAGTGAGGACAGTGTAGAAAGAGGGCTGGTAACAGAGGCAAAGCAGTGCTCAAGATATTAGGAGGCTGGGCCCAGGGTGTACTCTTAGATGTTTCTTTCAAGGTTCTTTTTTGGTGAAAACTCTCTGGAAAACTTGAACTGTATGAGTAGATTCCTCTACTTATAAAATATTCAATGGCTCCACATGACCTGCAGAATAACCCAAACTTTCTCTCCTGGTCCTTTTTAAATCAAAGTCTGCTCTGGTTTGGCTGGACTGCCTGCTTCCTTCCAGACAAGTCTGCAGCCTCCTTTTCTCCTGCAGGCCTTTCTTCCTGTTGTCTCCCTGCTGTCTTCCCTCTCTTCACCATCCAGGCCAGCTCAGCTCATCTACAGAAAACCCTCCCTGATTTTTCCAACCCTAGTTTTAACTCTTGTAATGCAGTCTCTATATTATTCACTTAGCATTAGGTAATATTGCCTGGCGTTGGTCATTTTTTTTTCTGGAAATGCCCTCTCCCTATGGCTCTCCTTGAGAGCAGAAACTGTGCAAGATACTTCTCTGAATGCTCCAGAGCTCAGTATTTTATCTATAAATGCCATGAAATAAATACATGCTATTATTCTGATTTACCTGAGTATCTGTTAGCTGTTGCCCAGTTTTAACTTCTTGCCCAGGTTTTTTTTTTAAAAATATTTATTTATTTATTTATTTAGAGAGGAGAAGGGAAGGAGAAAGAGTGGGAGAGAAACATCAATGTGTGGTTGCCTCCCGTGTGTCCCCCACTGGGGACCTGGCCTGCAACCTAGGCATGTGCCCTGACTGGGAATTGAACCGGCAACCCTTTGCTTCACAGGCCCGTGCTCAATCCACTGAGCTACACCAACCAGGGCTTGCCCAGGTTTTAAGTGTCTGTTCCTGCCCGTTGTCTGAGGGGTTCCAGCATCCTGTCCACATATGCAAACAAAGGGGTGTCCCTCAAAGCCCTCCCTGTTCACCTTTTTCTTCATGAGGCTCCAAGTGTCCTGCCATCCTGTCATGGCCACTCAACAGGCACAGTGTCACACAGATAGTCCCGTCACTGCCATAGCGAGGAGTCCCTCATCATGTGGACAACTTGGCCAGCCAGGCAGCCTAGGATATATCAACAGTGTGAAGGAATGAACAGCCAGAGCAGGACAGATAGTGCCCCGTATCTCAGTGGTAGAAGCCAGAGGGTTTGGGGGCTGAGACCCCAGGGTAGTATGGAGGTTAAGTGGCCAGGTTTATGGGGAAGAAGAAAAATATAACAGGCTAACTGGTAAAAAGCTAACATTTGTTTAAAAAGACTTTATTTGTTTTTAGAGAAGGGGGTGGGGAAGGAGAAAGAGAAGGCAAGAAATATCGATGTGTGAGAGAAACATCAATTGGTTGCTTCTCGAATGCCCCGAACTGGGGACCTGAACCATAATCCAGGCACATGTCCTGCCTGGGAATCAAACCAGTGACCTTTTGGTTTGCA
>PVKM010027902.1:0-18529 GCA_004027735.1 Carollia perspicillata
AAAAAATTCCTCAGAGGGAAATGTTTCACTGGTGTGGAAGAGGTGAAAGGAAAAATGGCAGAAACACTAAAAGGCATCAAAACAGACAAGTTCAAAAACTCTTTGAGCAGTGGGAAAAAGTCTCAATAAGTGTATTGCATCAAATGAAGAGTACTTTGAAGTTGACTGAAGTTTAAACAAGTAATAATAAGTGCACAATTTTTAACAAATAAATTGCATTTTTGGGTCTCACTGGTATAGCCAGATATTGAAGTTTCCTGAGGGCAACTGTGGAGAGGCCTAAGCAGTAAGCCCTCTGCTCACACACACACCATCATTATCTTCATATCCACAGAGTCTGGGTACTTACTAGGACTGTGTTTATAAAAGAAAGACAATAACAAGCACTCCCTCCCCTTTTCAAAAAAATTCGCCAATAAAGGGGATTTGATAATCGTGTCCTTAAGTGTTAATTTCATGTCTGACCGGCCACATAACGTTAAGAACAGAAGTGTGGGATTCAAATACACTTAGATTCAAATCCATGCTCTTTTGGTAATAGTCTGTAGGACCTAAGATTTGTTTAATTGTGTCAACTTGCTGTGTAAAGTTGTAAGGATTAAATAAGATGACCCAGCCCTGGCCAGTGGCTCAGCTCCTTGGGGTGTTGTCTCCTACACCCAAAGTTTGAGGGTTTGATCCCAAGTCAGGGAGCATATGGGAGGCAATGTATCAGTATTTCTCTCTCACATCAACGTTTCTCTATCTCTCTCTCTAAAATCAGTAAACACATCTTTGGGTGAGCATTTTTAAAAAGATGGTGTAATTGTTAGTATATCGTGAGCATGCAATACAAGTCAGCTTTAACTGATAATAAATATTCACATATAAATTTACAAGTCAAAGAAAAATTCATTTAGATGACAGGTCCTGACTTGGCACTGAAAATGAGACCACCATATGAAAAACTGCAGGAAAACCCTTTTGCCTCTTTGGATTCCAGTCCTACCCTGATGAAAAACTGCAAAAACAGGCCATGGATTCATTTAGCTACTAAATTAATCACTTGCAGGCCTCTTTTCCTGCTCTCTCCCTTAGGCCCAACCGCCATCATTTTGTATTCTCCTTGTAGAATAGTCTCTAGTATTAAAATTTACATGTAATTGGTAAAGAAAAAAAATGTCTTTTGTAGTCTACCCTTTGAGAAGATACAATGAATCCCTGGCGGCTTGTGCTACTGAATACATTGCATGAGTTTTACTCAGGAACTGAATTCAAGGTACGTGTAGAATGTATCTTTAAAAAAGAGCAACTTTATTGCGGATTTTTCCCCTTATATTAAGAAGATGCTATTTGAGATCTTGGATGAATCATCAGTCATTGTTGAATGGCAAGATAATGGTCTTATGTTAGTAAAGAGAGAGACATAAATGATGTGTTACAAAGTAATAGTAGAAGATTGCTTAACAGGTATGCGGAAATGGCACTAATGCTCACAGATACAGATGCAATGTCACAGCAATCTGCGAGGATGTGATGCTACTTGTGGAATGCACATATGCTCATTCCACGGATATATTATCCTCTTGTGAATATTGTGTGTCTGTGTGTTTATGTGTGATTTGTAAACACAGTATAATAATAGCATGTGAATATTCTAGCTTAGAAGTAGTATGTGTTTAATATGCATTATCTCATTTATTCCATAGAAAAACTTGGCAAGCCATGTATCCATGCGAAACAAACAAACAAACAACTGAATCTGAGAGACCAAGGGCAATGTGCAAGGTCACATAGGTAAATAATAATGGATGGATTTGCCTTATCCAACTCTGTGTTGTTTTTCTACTATAAAACAATCTGTTTCTATCATATAACAATCTGTTCTTTGTACAAACACATTTGGAACACATAAGCTTATAAGTGCAGAGTCATATTTTCTCAGGAATTAATACACAGCATTTTCCTTCTTTTAATTCCCAGAAAGATTTGTGATTTGATTTTTCCCGATGACCAGATTGCTTTGTTCTTCTGCAAAGATATTATAGGAGTGCAGGACACAGCAATTTTCTATACTATGTTTTTAGATTTATAGCATAATAAACTCAGACGATGTATGCTTAATGATGGATAAATGAACACTTTTTGGTGGTGGACAGAAAAGATGAAACCATTGTAGGGCTATATTAAGACATAATGGTTACTTTGCATTTGGCAGAAAGGAACCCACAAATTGTTTTTTTCACTTGTTTTCAAAATATGTATTTTCTCTTTCAACTTTGTCTTTCTTATATGTACATAAGCATGTATTAGTTTCTGTTATATGGAAGATATTGGGCTATGCTTTGGGAAATTTATACAGAGGACAAACATCAAGAGTTTTACAGTCTACTAAAAGATACTGATGCATAAACTATAAAATAGGAAGCCAAATGTAACAAGATTATTTATATTGTTCTATTGCAGCCTCTACAAAATTAAAACCACTGTATCACTGTATTACAATTTATGGAAGACTTATGATGCAGTTAATCAATTTTGCTCCATGGATGAAACTTTATGCTATACTTGGATACATTAAGACAACACAAGTTCAAGGTTAGTGCAAAGAAGAAAGTTTACTTAATACTAAAGCCATGCTTAGTATGCCATTTCTGTTGTGTTTCTAGTCACATGAAATGTAAGTCAAATTTTTCAAAACTTTGGTTATTTTGGGGTGTTAGAAATGTAGCAAAATATTTACTTCCTCAGTTTTTGCATACATTGTCCATCTCGCTATCTATCATTTTACCATCTATGTATTATTTTGAATGTTACCTTGAGAATATACTGTGTATGGTTTAGTCTCTATGGGTTGGTTTTGATGGTTATAATAATGTAAAAATAAATGACATTTTTGCAAAAAAATTATGATTACATTTGTACAAAGAAAATGAGATTATGAAAATCTCATTTAATCTCAAAATGAGATTATGAAAATAAGATTACTGTACAAATGAGCATCACTTTATTAGGATTCTTAAGATCCATAGTTAATTTCTCCATGCTGTTTGCATTCTGTCACATAGTCTTGTGTCCATTCGGCAAACGTTTAAGTTTCAGGCAGTAAAGACACAAAACTGAGCAAAAGCAAGTTTCAGTCTTCAAGGAATTTCCTGGCTGTCACTGGAGGCAGACAAATGAATAAGTGCACAGCAGTATTGTGACAGCTGTAATGGAGCTATTGTACAAAGAGTCGGGGTATTGTGCAGAGAAAGAGTCAGCCGTCCTGGTGCAATAAGGAAGGGTGTTCTGAGGAATGGTGCTAACGCTTCACAGGGAGGAAAGAAAAGGTAAACTTAACTGAGTCTTAAAGATGATTTCGATGGCAGAAATATGGAGAAGAGTATTTTAAGCACAAAAACAAGCACATATAATGATATGGATATTGTGACATGTAATAAAAACTGAAAATTACATTTGATTTCTTTCAATTGACTTTCTACATATTTGTGGATAGAGCACATTTTTGTTCTGTTAGATTAAAAAATGTCTGATTTCATTTGCAATCTCTAAAAACATGGTCATTAAAACATAATTTAATAGAATTCTTATGATCCATAGTACTGAGAAGAATTCCTATCTGGTCATTTCTTGAGAAGTGGAAATAGGCGGGGAATAGGGAGAACCATGTTACAAAGACAGTCATGGCAATGCATCACTTCTAAAACTTTCCTGTTTCTTAATGGTCTGCCTTAAAAACATCTGGGTATTCAGTCAAGTAATAAAAATATTATTTAAGCAATCAAATGGCTATGTCTGAAGCCATAGTATTTTAAGGAGCATTTTTATTGGCTGCGTTGAACCTCTTTTTGACAGACAATTTAAATCTAGACTTTGCTATGCCCTGTTAAGCCTCAAGTTGTTAAGGTTTTCAAGTGCATTTATTCATATAAATGCTCTTTGAAGGAATGATGCGTATCTAGAGACTTGTTTTCAGAACAAAATGAGAGTTTCTTTGCAATACATTAAACAAGCTGGTACTTGATAAATACAAATATTCAGTTATTTCTTTTGAGGAATGATTATTGTATAAAACTCATTTATGTATGTTTATTTCAATAGATATATGAGTAAAAGTAAATCGGCTCTAGAATGTTGTGTATCCATCAAATTTCACCTACTGAGCCTTACAAATGTCTGTGTCACAATTTAGAGTGGGAGGCAACTAGTGACTAATCAACAGTTGTTTCCTTCAAAAATTGCAGGAGATTATTTTTTCACATTAGTATTTTCTGTGCATCTGAAACATTTCAGTAGAGTCACTCTACAACTTATTTCTTGTATGAATAACTTATTGATTTGTTTTTTTTTTTAAAAATAACAGAGTCTGACAACCAATGTGACCGTATTCAATGATCACATGATTCTAGTTACAAAAAATTTGTATCATTCACATTAAGGAATGCCTAAAGTACTCTACCAGATGTAAGGAGGCTTGTGGGGCCATCATTTCTACCTGTTATTAGGGTGATCCAGGGGGATTTTGGCAGTCCTGAAAATGTCCTAGTCAGATTGCCAGCTGGGAGGATGGTCATTGATTAACATTCACAACTCCTACCCCTCTGGACTCCTGATTGTGTTGACTTTGGAGCCCTGATTCCTGTGGGCTGCTCTCTCCTAAAGACTGAGCACAGTAGGGATGTTAAAGCAGGCCCATTCTGGCAAGACAATGGGCTTTGTCTTCCAATAAGGATCCTTTGGCAGAAACTTTCTTGCAACTGTGCTGTTGTCCAAGAGTCTTTAGACCCAATTATTTTTCCTTCATTCTCTCCACAAGTGTCAGACCTACATAGCAGCCCGAAGGCTCTCCTCACTTTTCCTGGCCCCTCTGTAATACATTTCTTGAAGTTCTAATGCTGTCTTGGGGTCTGCTTTTTTGAGGGCCACTCAATCTCTTTCAGTTTCAATTCCTTTATTTGTAGTTTGAACAATAATGGTACTTCACCTGTGTAGGGTAAGTGGAGGCAGTCTGGCTTCCTCACCCAGGTGTCTGGGTAACCAAGGGAAGCAATGTTCCCATAGCCTTGGAGGGGCCTGATAACCAGTGTTCTCATGGCCTTGAGACTGGCTCCGATAAACTGTTCCCATAACATGAAGTGGGGTCACATGCACAGAATTATGTTATGTTACGTAATGTTCTGGCAGTTTTCCAGCTTTGTTCCCCTCTAGTATTTAAACAGGCACGGACTCCCTGCTGGGGCCAATGATGATGAAAGACAGACAAGGGGACATGTGCCATGATGGGTACCACACTGGGGAGCCAGGGCCACGACATGAGGCATACAGATAGACACATAGCTTGCAGTGTGCATGGCTTGCCCACCCATGAATAAAGGCATGCCAGACATCCCAATGGCTCCGTGAATGTTTTTCTATCTGCACAACACCATGAACCTACCTGACCTTGAAGGGTGGCAACACAACCTGCTTACCTGATCAGGCTTTGTCAAGACCAAATGTTAGAATGTGCAATAAAATCCCTCGAATTATAAATTGCTATTAAGTTATTCTAAACTACTGTCATAATGTCTTTTTTCTAGAAGAGATTTTGCTCCCCCCAATCAATTCCTTCCCTGTTTCCTCATAGGTTGGGATTTTTTCTTTGGTTGTAGTTATCATATGAAAGTTCAATCTCAATTCATTTGTTTCCATATCTTGAAATAGGGATGTAGTAGACCCACGCTTGCTATATTATTGGATTCTCTTCGTGACAGAGAAACATTTATAGTAAGGCAGGTATTTCTTGGAACCCATCCAAAAGGATTAGCTACTAAAATTTTGAAATGACCTCCTTAAACATAAATCTTTCTGAAAGTTGTCCTCACAGTAGAAAACACAGCAATAAAACAATTTTAAACAAAATAATTTAGGGGGATTACATAACACATATATTTATTTTAGAAAATGTAAGAAGCAGGGAAAGAGAAAACAACCCCTTTAGACTCCAGATAATTTTGTTCTATGGTATAAATTTCACAAATTAATCCATTTTATAAATGAACCTGTTTTCCAGATTTCTTTCAGAACCAAATGGAGGCAAGGAACAGAGAGGTTAATGTTGACTTTGAGAGAATAAGGTTAATTTAGTTCTCATGGTTTTGTCTCTCACTGTACAACCCAAGTTAAATGGTTCTATTATATACATACATGACAGTATAGAAAACAGGACTGCAGGCCAAACACCTGTGTTTACTCTGAGTCTTGCCCTTAATTTTATGTACAACTTTGGGTGAATCACTTAATTGCTCTTCATTTAAGATTTCTTTTTAGCTGAGTATACAGCTGAGTATAGAGCTTATCTCCTCAATAAGTGATAGTTATTTTCCATCATTCAAAAATAAATGGTACATAATCAACAAAAGCAAAAAGCAAGCAAAATATAACCAGAGACATTTAAATTAAGAAAAATCTAACAATAGCCAGAGGGGAGGGTGGAGGGGGCAGTGGGGAGAAGGGTTTTCAGGAACTACTATAAAGGACACATGGACAAAACCAAGGGTGAGGGTGGATGCAAGGAAGGGAGGTGGGTTTGGCCGGGGTGGGGGGGACTGGTGGGGGGAAAATGCAGACAACTGTAATTGAACCACAATAAAATAATTTAAAAAATAAGCATAAAATAAAAGTATAAATAAATAAATAAATAAATAAATAAATGGTACTGAGTAAGGAGTCTTTCTCCTCTTGAGTCTCCTTTACTACTTACACACAATACTTTGCTTCAGACACTTCCGGTCACCAAACGTGTGGGTTTTTCCTCTATATCAGGCAATTTTGCAACACTAACTGTGTGTCCTTAATTCTGATACTATCTGCCAGTAGACAGCATCAGCTCTCACAAGTAAATGCCTGAGTCCCACAAATTTCTCCTACCCCACTTCGGATGCCAATCACAAGTCCAGGTTGCCACCTGTGCTTCTGACCGATGAGCTGTATATCTGAGGTTCTTGTGATCTCTTCCTCATGTTGGGTTAATTTGCTAGAGTCTCACAGAACTCAGGGAAACATGCTTGCCGATTTAGTGAAGGCAGTGATAAAGGAGACAGAGGAACAGCCAGATGCAAAGAAACATAGGGTGATGGCTGGGATGGTCTTGAGCACAATTTCTGCTGTGGAGTTGAGGTGTGTCATCCTCCCTGTATGTGTGTGTGTCATGAAACCTCTCGGAAACCTGTACTATTGGAATTTAATGGAGGCTTCCTCTTACAGGCATAACCAATAGTTAACTTCACTTCTAGCCCTTCCCCTCTTTCTGGAGGATAGGAGTGGATGGGCTGAAAATTCCAAACTTCTAATCATGGCTTGGTCTTCCTGATGACTGCAGCCCATCTAGGGGCAATTCAAGAGCCCACTGGAGTCACCTCAAGAGAACAAAAGATGATCCTAGTGCTCTTATCACTTAGAAAATTGTAAGAGTGTTAGCAGCTCTGTGTCAGGGATGGAGGGCGGCATTCAGAAGCCAAATATTAAAACAAGAGATGCTCTTATACTTTGGAAATGACAAAGGTTTTAGGGGTTCTCTGCCAGGAACTGGGGGATGGGCGCGCTCACACTCACACACACACACACACACACACACACACACTTATTATCTCACAAGTGCTATCTAATTACAAATTCATGACAGCAGTGGGAAATAGCATTTTAATCTTCACAGTAAGCCTCCCTCTGTGTTTAGATTTTTCCAGTAGAAGACTAAAAGCACCCACTGTTATTTCAGTGGTGCGGCAGATCATCACAGCTGAAAGAATGTGGTCTTGGACTCAGACATGGTAAGTCCAGGCTTTCATATTTTCTAAGAATTGGGCTGGTGACTTGATTTATTTTAGACTTCAGACAATATTATCTCTCTTGTTTCCTGTGAAGACTCAGATGCTTCTGCAAAGACACTTAGCACTGCACAAATTTTCATCCCTCCTCATTTTAGTAAACCTCGGTGAAGTCCTTTTTGGATGCCTGCTCATTTTATTTTGAGCTTAGTTCCATAGATGTTGCAAGACCCTCAAAGAGCCCTTGAAAGTGTCTGTGGACCTGAAATTACATATCCCTAAGGAGTGCCATAACCCAGAAACATGCCCACTCCCTGGGATGCTGTGCAGCTGGCATGACGTGGTGTTTCAGATGCTGGCTGTGTCGCCTGCGGCTGCTTGCTTAATGTCTCTGTTTTTAATTTCTCAGTAATAAAACATAGACCCCAATAACATCTATTTTAGAAAAGGGTTGGAGAATAAAATGTAGGAAATGTTTAACAAAACACGAGACGTAAAGTCAACACAACCACTTTTGGTAAATATGTGATCTGGGAGAAGAAGGTACAGTTTCTCATTAAGCTTAGAAATTAAATATAGTCAGGTAGAGACTTGTCAAGTTGTAAGAAAATTAGAATAAGACTTGATGAAATGAACCGGCTGTTCTGAATGAAAGATAAAGTATGATGTGGGGAGATAGGTTGAAATGAAAATGAAAGTCTCCTCATTACAAAATAAATTATAGGGATTAATTAATTCTAAGAGAAATTTGAGTGAACAGGTGACTCCAAAATTCGTATCTCCTAAATATCTCCTCTCGACTCTGGAATCCACCTATTTGAAAAATCCGACAGAAATTTAACAGGTGTTTCAAACAGTATTTCTAAACTCAGACTCCAGATTTTGTTTCCTAAACCTGTATTTGCCATGAACTTCCTTTTCTCATCAAAAAAGCTATAATTTATACCTTTTCTTTTACTTGCATAGTTTTTTGATTGTCTTTCCTCACTAGATTGGCTCTACATTTCAAGAGGACAGAATTGTCTCTTTTTTTTAACCTCTGTAAAATCAGTCTCCAGAGCGAGTCCAACTCATAGGAGCTTTCAATGATTGTTTGTTGAATAAATAGATGAAAGAAGATTGTAGTTTATTTGCTTAGGAAAATGCAGTTTTTCCTAATTCTTGCCACAGCAATGCAAGGGCACAAAGCATTGAAGTTGACTGAAATATTAATATGAGGAACTAGGAGAAAGAGGAAAGAGTAACGGGAGTTACTTGACCTAATGTCTGTGAAATAGCCTGCTTAGCAGAGCCTAATTAGCATGCATTTGAACACTGTGGTGAAAAAATGTGAGGAAATAGTTTTAAATAACAAGATGCGGGCTCCCTTTTAGACAACATGGGGAGTCTCACACTGAAATCACTGAAAATTTCTACCCTTCAGCTCCAGAAGAATTACACTTGCAGTTCTCTTGATGGGTTTTTGGCAAGGTGCTGCCTGAAGGCGGGTTTTTTACTTGAATGCCACATGAGCTCTCAAGCCTACGGCCTCTTGCCCTGTGAGTCTGTGAATTAACACATCTCTTTGAACAAACTTGTTTGATAGTTTGTGAAAGAAAACAGGCTTAAAAAGTAGTTGGGTAAAACCTGAAGGCATGGGAAAGATATGTTTTGATTGAAAACTCAGCAAAATCTCTTGAGTAGAACAGTTATATCCACAGACAAATTGTCTCCCAGACCTGATCTAAAGAGTGACCTGCTTTTTTCTAAATCTCCCAGTTTAACTACTTGGGCATCTAAATCTAAGCTTGTGCAAGTGATTTAAAGGA
The DNA here is from genome assembly GCA_004027735.1 of Carollia perspicillata. Lineage (NCBI taxonomy): Eukaryota > Metazoa > Chordata > Mammalia > Chiroptera > Phyllostomidae > Carollia > Carollia perspicillata. The sequence continues at coordinate 9,596 of PVKM010027902.1, forward strand.
GCAATGCCTGGAAGTGAAACATGGCTTCCAAAGAAAACGAGTATTTTTGTCATAATTGTGACATTTATGTTGACACAGATTTAGGCATCCATTTAACCTAGGCTGAATGTGAATGTTGCCAAGATGTGAATCAGCGAAGCTCTGAGACAAAACTGCAAGCTGGAAAACTTCAAAGGCCAGGATTGTTCCCTAACTTTAGAAAGCATTATAATTCCTTTTAGGTTACCTTTACTGCTTAACCTCCTTGCCCGATATGAGTTCTGTCTCTGTGTTCAGGGAAGATTCTCCACCCGAATGACAGACTGGAAGGTATTGTAATAGTTTTCTCCACAATGTTCTGGCTTAAAGACAATTTTTAAGAGCACCTGCATGAATCTTGTTCGTGGGAATTCATGCCCCTAAGGGCCACATTGCATCTCTAAACTGAAATGTCTCTGAGTGATCAGACCTAAGAATATTCTAAAAAAGGTCTCCCATCTAAATTGTAACTTAGTATGCTGCTGTAGACACCAGCTTTGGGTAAGCCAGCTCAGCATGTGTCCCTACTATTTAATGTCAGCCCATGACTATTCTTAGCCTTGACACCTCCATACAGTTTACCAGAATGAACAGATTTCTCCAACCCATCACATTTTCTCTCCATTGAGTTGCAGATGGAAGAGGATAAAAAGGATACATATATGAAAGGGAACTGGTACACGTTTCCTCCACCCTCACAAGCTAATCTCAGCAACTGAGCTAGTGTCAGTTGCATGTGAAAATAGGTTTTTATTTTTTATGGTTTTCCTCCTATGCTGGGTTCTGGGAAAATGAAACAGGGATGACAATAATGTATTTCTGCCAGTTTTGGGTACTTTAGCTTTCCAAGTTGGCAGATGCTTAACATCAAGAAAAGACTTTCCAGCTAAAGAGGAAGGACAACTATAAAGAGATCAAAGTAAATGGGCACTGACATTTGGGGAAGGCAGGAAAATCCATTTTGAAATCTGAGCTAATTGATGGTATTAAATGTGAAGAAATTACTTGCATATTTTGTGAAGAGCATTCTGAGAAACACTGGTTCTGAAGCAGAATCTCAGTGAATGAAAAATAGAAAATCTGGTGGCTGGCTTTTCCGTTCCTGACACTAGTAGTTTTTCAAGCTCTAACAAATTGATTCTGTCACATAGTTTTGGTTGTTTTTTTTTTTTTTCTGGGATGGGGGAGGAGGGTGATGAGGCAATGAAGTTACCTGTATAGTAGACTAACAGAAATACTATGAAAATATCAAGATGGTACTTGAGGCAGGGACCATCAGAGAGGGATTCACCCTCTCTACTCCACACCCACTCTCCCACCTCCTTTGCTATTCTGGATGGATGAAATTGGAACTGGAGCCCCTTATCATGCAGGGAAAGATGAGGGGCAGGTGGGAGTGTGGGTGCAAGATCAGTTGCACCCACTGCAACCGAAAAGAAGAATATAGGTTTAGCAGGTGCTTTTACTAGGAAGAATGAGTGGAAACAGGTTGAAGTATAAGTGACTTTCAAAAAAGAGAGGAAAAGAAAAGATAAATGGAAAAAAGTAACTGGGTCAAGATAAAAAAAGCCATGGATGCAATTTCTGGAAAGATTTTCACCTTCTTGGAACTGGAAAACAATTACCCCACTACCACTACCGCCATCTTCCCCACCCCGAAAAATACTGGCAAGCCATCTCAAGAGCTGTTCAGAAATCAGAAAATAGCACGTTATATCTTACTTGCAACAGGCCTCACCTTGGAAACATTTGAAACCATAAACTTTCCATTTGTGAGGACTTTTGGAGCAATTAATATTTGTTAGGTTTTCTTTTGCTTGAACGGTTTGTGGGTCTGTGCAGCACTAGCACTGTTTCATAGAATCACAACTCAGAGAGTGAAAGGACTAGTCCAAGATCTCATGCACAGATAGATGGTCACTGGAGGAACGAGGGCTCCTAACACCTATGATACGACATTGTCCCAATGTAGAGATGTCTTTTCCCCAGTGTGGTTAGAGCCTTTACCAGGCTTCTCTACACCCTCTGATGCCAAGTTCCCACTGATTATGAATAAGGAACTTTGAAGACATGTCAGCAAGATGCCTTTGCATTTGCTACCTACACATGACTTGTGGTTCTAATTCAGACTTTGGATTTTCAATTGATTGAAATTTCAAATCAGAACTGATATCTCTAAGGCATAATAGGAGATTTTAGAATGAGTTGTTTTATTATTAATAGAAAAATGAATGTTTCAGCTAATTTGTTGATAACAGTAGGAAGTTAATAATGGAAAATTTGTAGGAGTAAAATTTCTAAGAAATACCAATACAAATTAATTCAATTTATACAATTTTCATGTTTATGTGCACGTGAAATCATGATGGAAGGGTAGCAGATAGTCACACTTTTATAAGAAATATACATTTCCCTATTCAAAGTCAGAAACTGCATATAGTTCCTCATATACTGGAAGAAGTATATTTTATGTGGGAAAAATGCATGTTATTTCATTCAGACCAAGTTGAATATTTAACTAACACAGCCTTACAACCAACTTTTATAATATTTGGACCATGTCACATCTGTAAAATGTCACTACTAGTTGTATGTACATCTCACACACAGATGACTGAGTCCTCTTTAAATGCCCAAAAGTTTCAGAAACCTGGTAGATAAATATCTTTGATTTTCCTGTCTATAAAATTTTTAAAAGGTTCACTTTCTTTATATATCATATCATCCAAAACTAGGCAAATAGAAAAAAGAAAATGAACTTAAAACATAGAATTGTTTTTCAGATTGTCTCTGGATAAGGAGCTAATTTGTGAATGGACCTAATTTAAAAAATGAACTTCTTTAAAAATTAGTCAGAGATAGCATTAAAACACAGAAGAAAAAAGAGCCATGTAACCAAAACCCTTAATTACATTTTTTGTTAACCATTTTCACCTCTATATCATACTTTTAGAATATCCTTGGACGCATTTTCCATACAAAGGTATTACACTTTGGGGGCCAAAGATTTTTCTCCATGATATTATAAAACCTTGTTACCTTGGACTTTTCATGATTTAGAATTGGTGATTAATAGGGCTAACACTAGCTCAAGAAATCCTTTTTATAATAAAGAAAACTATAAACTAGTTTTTGAAGTGGGTGTTAAACATTCTTAAGTCTACTCAGATACAAAGGAGAAAAATATTGGAAAAGAAGAAGTAAAATGTCTGATATTGATTGTATTTATGTGGTGGAATTACATGCAATTTCCCCTGCTTTTATATAATATGTTTGTATTATTTTATAATGAAAACATACTTATAGAAAAACAAAATGCTCAGAGCTTCTGGGTACCTTTAAGTCTCATTGAGCTGTCCACTTATTTGCAAACAACTAAAATATGCACTAATTTTTTTCTGATTGATCATAGCATTTTTTTACTCTACCTCATATTGTTGAAAATATTACAATGATCTTTTTCAAAATAATGATAAACACACTTCCTTTCTTCTAGTGGATATTAGTTTCAGAAGAAGTCCGTATAGATCTAAACCCACATGAAACATGTTTAAAAGGGTGTTGCCATCTTAACCAAAATCTAGTTTGTTGTAAAGATGTAGACATATGTGTTATCTTGGACCTTTTATAAATATATGTTCTGTTAAGTCACAATAGAGATTTGGGAACTTTTAAAATGTGAACTTCAATACAGGAGAGAATGTTCAAGTAATGGAGAGCCTATGTGTGATTTTGTGACTTTATTAAATCATACTTTCAACCCTGATTTTAAAATTTCTATATATTTTTGTATGTATTTTAATATAGTGAATTGTTAATAGATGTATACATATTTTTGAGTCACTTCAAATGAAATTTGGTACAAAGATATATCTAATTGAATATTTAATCAGCTAACTTACTAACTAGATTTAATGATTTTTGTTGGAGATTTTGTCCTAAAGAATATAATAATATTTTTTGTAGTCAAACCTATGAATCTTTTATCATTAAATGTTTGTTGTCATTCTTAGAAAGGTCTCCTTTATTTCAGAATCATAAGTATTTATGTGTCTCATAATTAATTTTTATGCATCAGGAATTCATTTTTAAATATTTTGTAATGCAGATTCAAGTTTATTTTATCTGAAATAGTTATCCATTTGTCTCTTCCTCATTGTTTAAGTAATACATGATTTCTAGACTGATTCATGTAACTTATATTTTTTACATTTCCATACTCTAGTATCCCCCACTGGAGTGTCTGTTTATCCCGTGTTAGAGGGTCCTGTCTGAGCTGGGCTTTGATCTAGCACTGCCATTACAGAAGGTCAATGAATGAAATGGCCATCTGGACAACCCAGGCTAAAGAAAATGCAAGTTCTAAACTGAACAAATTATCCCCAAACAGCTTTTGGCTGAGCTTAGTTTGATGGTTGTTTATATCTTGCTTTTTAAAATTTTAAAATAAATACTTCTCTTAAAACTAGTGTGTGAGAAAGACATTTGTTTCAGATATACGTCTAGACTGGCAGGCATAAACTTTGAGTCCCCATGGTACTTCCTCCCATTGGCTATGTTTTGGGTGATGGATGGGCTTGTCACACTGTCAGTGGTGGCTCTATTTACCTATCATTTTGGAGTGTTGATTCTGCAAATGTATTTTGTCGTTTTAAGATTTTATTTATCTAATTTTAGACAGAGGGGAAGGGAGGGAAAAGGAGAGGGAGAGAATTATCAGTGTGTGGCATCCTCTCCAGTGCCTTCTACGGGGGAACTGGCCTGCAACCCAAGCTTGTGCCCTGACTGGGAATTGAACAAGCAACTCCTTGCTTCAAAAGCATGCAATCCACTGAGCCACACAAGCCAGGGCTGATTCTGCAAATTTAAAAGTTGAAAAACTGTCAAGCTATTTGTAGAGGCTATAAAAGAACTAAAATTTAACGGTGTCAATTTTGAGTTATGTGATATTTCTAAGATTTATTTCAAGAAAGGTGTAAATAAAAGTAACAGCAAATTACCCCTTGAATATGGTTTCTCTTCCAAGAGACAGAATATGTACCTTGGCATCTATAGAGCTTGAATTTTTAAGTGGAAATGATTGTTCAACTATTTTACATTTAGATATTATTAACCAGAATGATTTATTTATTCCTTGACTGGTGTTCTGATTCTTCCATCAATTGAACAGATTGATACTTCCTTTTGTACAGGCTTTCTTCTTATAACCCTGCACTTTCCTCAAATTCCTGAATGAACTGGGAATATAATTCAATCTGTTGTGTGAATCTCAGCTCTGCCTGCTATAGTCCTGGGGCTGCCTCCCTTACTGGGGTTGAGGAATGGGATCTTTTACACAGACATCATCCTTAGGGTCAGGGAATGGGCTTTGCAGTAAACATGTGATTTCTGTTATAATACCTAAGACAGTAAAATAGACAAGAATATATAAATAGACTAATAGAACAATGCAGAGTCCAGAAGCTGATTTAGATCCATAATGACACTTGTCACTTTTATCAAAGGCAGCCAGCATGATGGGTATAACAATCTTTCAAAGAAAAGGTTGAAATGCTCCAGAGCTATTTCAGAACAGAAAAAAAAAAGAGAAATCTCCTAAGTCATTCTAAGGAGCATTACCATCTTATTCATGAACTGATAAAAGGAAAGTTTAATATAGACGAGAAAATGCACAAAGGGAAAACAATATTGTAGGCTAGTATCACTTATGAGAAATTTTAAATAATACAAATCAAACATAACAGTACATAAAAAACTATTACATCTTGAGCATTTCATGTTTATCACAGGAATATAAGTAATGGTCAGAATAAAGCAACCTGTTAACATAATCAATAAAATAATGATGAAAAATGATTATGCATATAGATGTTATTAAATAATACTGCCATTAAAAACCTTTTAGCAAACTAATAGCAGAATTAATTTGATAAAAGATATTTGCAAAATTAAAATATTTATACTTTTATATACACCTAAAGCTTTATGTTATGGAAAGCTCTCATGTTTCTTGGTCTTCTTTCCCATCCACTGTGCTGATGATTATTTTCTTAATTTGAGGTTTTTTTATGATGATATTTTCTATTTTTTCTTTCCCTTGGTCTTAAGTACTTAATTTTTTAAAAAAAATTTCAATTGACATTGAAAAATTTTTAGTTGATATTCAATTAGTTACTTTTAAAAGCCCACCACAGATATTACCTAGTTGTTTTTTTAATTTTTGTTTCATATATCTTCTGCAGCATTACTATGCTTTTTCCTGTTTCTTAAATACTTTATCCAAGACTATTTTACAAGTGGATATATTTGTGGTAAAATTTTGAAGGCTTGTGTGGCTGCAGTTATTTTTATTTTTATATTTGAATGGCAGTTGGCTAGATATAAAATTCTTGGTTCGAATTCTTTATTCTCAATATTTTGAAATCACTACCCTATTGTCTTCTTGCATCTAATGGTTTGATTCCTTTGCATGTGCTCGCACTTTCGTTCTTCAAATTAAGAAAATTATAACTTTTGTCATTAATATATGTGAGTTTTAAAAATGTATTTATGCTTTGGCACTCTATGTGTCCATTAAATATGTTTTTCATCTTTAACTAATTGTGAAAAATTTGCTTTATTATTTTTTAAAGTATTTCTTTCTCTCTACTTTTACATTCTTTCGTTCTGAATGTGTATCTTCCGGACAGTAGTACTTTATTCTTCCTTCTAGTTTAACTTTATTTTTATATTCTGTTTTACTTCTCTCTTCATGTTTTCCTCAAATCTTATGCTCCAGTTGCTAATTTGTTCCTCATTTATAGAATTTTTTCTATTTATCATAGGTATTGTTTCAATAACATTTTTTCATATCAAATATTTATACCTGATTCTGTTAAAATACAGGGGTGGGCCAAAGTAGGTTATATTACCAGCTATCACTACCTAAAAGATAAATCAGAGGTAAGGATATGAAGTACTAACCATAATAATAAAAATAATACAATAAATAGTACAATAATAACGAATAAATAATAATATAAGAATAAACTGTGTTTTGTATACTTACAACTATAAACCTATTTTTGCCTACCCCTGTATTTTATTGTACTTCATAACTTCAACAACTACTTTTATCACTTTTTTTTAAGGTGCTTATTAAGCTTACTTTAAATTCTGGTGCTCCTGTTCTAATTTCAGTCTTTCATGACTCTCTAATCCAGTTTATGATTTTTATTTCAAAGTAGCTCTTCCCGCAAAGGCTTTAACTTTTAGATTTGTGGCCCATTTTCTCCTCTTTTAGTTTTCAATATGTGATCTTTCTATTAATTAGTTTTATCTGTGCTAGGCTCCCGCTGTTCCTCTTCAGTTCTAGTTCTCACTTGTTTCTTTTCCTCCTGTTCCGAAGTTCTCTGGTTCTCATTTCATTCTTTGCTCTTTCTTTTTGGCTTTCACTTTGTATCTATTGGCCCCTAATTTTTAACGCCCTTTTTTATTACAAGGTTAATCAATGTTTTGCATCAGAAATTTTACTTGGCTGAATCCCTTAGAGGTAAAATCTAAATTTAATTTATCATTGAATTTCTAGTGCTTTAATGGCTATGAAAATACTGAGCATTCAGTAGCTGATATACACATAATTACTGAAAAAAAGAATGAATAAATGCAAAGAAGATATGTATGGAAAGAAATAAATAATGACCTTTTGAACAAGCATCATCTGTGACCATTTTCCTCCTTTCATCTAGTTTTTAAGAATTTTCTCCTATTGTAGCACCCATTGTTGAACTGTTCTGTTAAGTGTCTGTAAGTTTATGAAAATAGTCTGTACTTTCAGGCCTTCTGGGTATCTCTAGCACTTACTTATACTATTCAACGTGATTATTTTTTTTATAATAGCTGTGGATTCTAGTCTAAGAGAGACACACAAAATGTGTACTGTTGTAAATGCATTAAAACCATTGGATGTAGTTAAAAATTTTCTACCATCAGAGATATCACAACACATCAGTCTCTGGGGACGACAGATTCTTTTGCTTCTTAATTCTGATATGCATTGGCTGTCAGATTTTTTTTTACCAATGTACTCATTTTAGTTAATGTATAATGTTCTGCAGACTGCCAGCTTGTGCTGTACTCTGTGGAACAGTTGATCTTGAAAGATGTCATTTTTTTCTCATTTTCTGACTTGTTTTGTTACATCAGCATTGATTTATTTTGCACTTTTGACAATTTGAAATTTTTAAAAAACTGATCACGTCTCAGAGACTTTAATGAATTGAATGTTGTAAGCAGAGGGAAACAATAATGTGTGGGTCTCCCTATTTTCTTTTCTTTTCCAGTCTAATCTTTTTTCTCCTTCCCTTCCTCTCAAATCATAAACAGCTGTATCTATGTTTCATCTACCTTAAATGTAAATGCTCGCAAAAATGTATTATTTAAAACAGCTAATTATATGCTTTCATTTAGTATCTACTTGTGGCATGTGTTCCTTTTCCAAGACAGGATTGTTGCGCTTGCTTTGAACTTAGTTATGATGGGTTACAACCAGCAAAATCAGGTGTTCATTGTGACCTCCTCTGGTTTAGCTGTAGTTTCTGGCCTGTTTATTGTGATTTGAATGGATATCCAATCACATTTTCTGTGTAATTTCATCTTCCTATCAATAGAAAATAATTAATTAAACTAAAAGGGCTTTGAGGAGCATTAGAAACTAGGTCTCTGTTTTCAAAGAGCTAGCCAGAAATGAGTTATAAAATCAATGTTTGATACACAGATTCTGAGTTGGATAAATCTACACTTGACTCAGGTTCCACTCTTGGGTGATTGGTTGCACTTGGATTAATTGGTATAAGTCTGAACTTCAGGTTTTTATTTATTTTTAAAATCTTTTAAAAAAAGTACTTTATTGTTGTTCCATTACAGTTGTCTGCATTT
>PVKM010027903.1:0-18550 GCA_004027735.1 Carollia perspicillata
TAGCTTTTGTGTCTTATGTTGTTTTGGTTTGTAAACTAACCTTATGGAAATAAGATAATTAAAAACTAACTGGGGGAATGATAGGGAAACTCAAGAGTTAAAAGAGTTTAGCCTTAGTTAATAGGCTTCAGTGATTAAAGCTGAACTCAAGAGTTAAAAAGATTTCAGCCTTAGTTAATAGGCTTAAGTGACTAACGCATGTGGAAAGCTGTTATTCCAAAATTGTGTAGCTTTTGAATAAAGACTCCTCTCCTTTCTCACCAAACCTCTGCCCCCATATTTTGAGGCAGAGGCTGAGAATGGAGGCAGGCAGCAGGACCCCACTTGCTGTCTGGTAACAGAACCACACCACTGACTCTCTTGGGCCTCCAGACCAGTGATTGCGTGGTCTTAGATATCTCAGCCTCCAAAATCATGTGGACCAATTCCTTATGATAAATAGAGAAGATATATTCTATCGGTGCTGTGAAGAACCCTAACTAATGCACAGGGTTAAGACCTCATTATCTGCGCTCCTTATTGGCCCTGCGCCGTATAGTTACTGTCCTTTTTTATCTTGCTGGGTATGGTCTACCTCTACACGGTAGGTATTTGAGTGAGTCTCATTCATTTCAGTATTGCGAGGGCCTAGAGCACTAGCTAGCCCAAAACTGGTGCTCTGTGAATGGAACTAATTAAGTAATGAATATTCACATTATAGTCAATACTGTTATTATTTTTCTGACGATACTAAAATACAGACTCATCAGAGAATTTAGACAAAGCTACATAGGCAGTGTTGGAAGAAAGCCCCAAAAGTCTAAATTCAGGATCAATTCGAAAGAATTTACACAGAGCCTTGTTCAAATGTCTAAGAGCTTCAGTAAGAGAAACTTACATACACAGGCAAAGCAGCTGCTCCCAGTGGTGTCCACTGCCTCCCAGGACAGGGTCCCTTTTTTACAGGAGGTTAATAGTGAAACCATAAGGTGGGTAATCATGTAGACCACCAGAAAGAATAGTGCATTTCTACATGAACACAGAGCATTAGGCAGTTATCACACTCTGTATATTCATTAATGTCCTTCCTGGGGGTGTGATGGTTATCTTCAGGCAGCTTTCTGGGTAGTCAGCCAAGCCTCAGGCTGCAAAGAGTTAAGGTCACAGAAAACAGGCTGACAGTGTCCAGAGGGGAGAGGGGAGGGAATTTCAGGGGGAAATTGGGAAGGGGTCACAGGAACAAGTATAGAGGACACATGGACAAAAACTAAGCGGGGTGGAAATGGGAGGGAGGTGGGCAGCACTGGGGGAGTGGACTGGGATGGGAGTAAAAGACAGAGAACTGTACTTGAACAACAATTAAAATAAAATTTAAAAAAAAAAAAGATCACAGAAGGTTCAACAGAGAGTCCAGCCTTTCCCAGATGCCTTTACTGCTAGAGCCGTATTACAACCCTGACTTCCCCTACAGCCAGTAAGTGGTAGAGTTGAGATCTGAACCTGGGAACATCTAGCTTCAAAATCCTTGCAGATTTTTCTTTACTACACTGCTTTCTACTTCCCTCTTCAAAACAGAATTCCTGAACAATTAAATTTACTTTGAGAATTATTTTCATTAGAACAGCAGAGAGACAGGGTATAGAATTAAAGAACTGTGGCGGTGGGGACAGACTGGCAGAATTTGAACCCTAGATCCTCTGCATACTAAGCAAGTTTAAGCAAACTACCTGGCCTCTCTGTGCCTCCAGTTCCTTCTCCACAAAATAGAGGTAACATATAATATTACCTATGCAAATCAGTAACTCATTGATACAATAATGCTGTCTATAAGGCCACTTTTAAGTGTAGAGGCTTAAACAAAAATCATTCTCACAGATCTACAGATAGACTAAGATCTGGCTGATCTACACTGGATTTAGGTTGAGGGTAGGAATGCTTTTCAGATTTTGTTTACAGCAGCCGGGGAAGCTCTGCTTCTTATTACCGGTCTATCGGTCAACTGGGGCAGCTCTGCATGGAGCATCCTTCCTCCTCGCCCAGCAGGTTTCTCTTGTGGTGATGGCAGATTTGCAGAAGGAAGAGTGGAAACACACAAGACCTCTTCCAGCCTATGCTTGGGCTGGCATGTGGGTTCACATGTAATTGAGCAAAGTAGTTCACAAGGCCAAATCAAGGGGTAGAGAAATATAATTGTCCCACAAAGAGACCATAGCGAAGAGGTGAAGAATCAGACAAGGAGGAATTAATAATCAGGCCACAATTTCAGCATACCACCCTAGCTCCAAGGGCTATTGTGAGAATATAGTAAATTGAATGTGTCATACACAGAACAGAGTCTGGCACATGTTAAGAGCTGAATAAATATTCTGAACATTTTGTCTATATATTAAAATAATGCACCTTTGTCATTAACCAGCTATAAGAGTAAATTAATTCAAAGAGCTTTCCCGCGTCTTTTTTGTTTAGCCCACCACTTGAGTTTATAATAGCTGCCTCACTTTCTTCATTAACTTGCTAAAAGGATCAAGTGACATATGGTGACTGATCATGTTTCCAAAAGAATAGAACACCCTAGGAATGCAAAGTATAATACAAGACTAATTCTAGATAACCATTTGGTTAAGGTCAGTAAATCCCTCCAGTTTCAAGTGATAGGAAGCCATAGTTCTTATTTTATAGATGAGGTAAATGCTTCAAGGAACTAAAGTACTTTTTTTTCTGGCCATAAATCCAAATACTGGCTGAGAAGGGATAGAATTAATGTTTCCTATCTTCTAGATGTTAGCTGGGTCAGAAACTGAACATGGATGCTAAGATTTAATCATCCTTCAGTATGAGGTAGTTCACATTCAAATTTTAGAAGTTCAAATTTTAGAAGGGTAGTAAGGAAATCTTCAACCAACTTCATAGTCTCATCCACTCACTCAGCTAATAAATCCCTGGGAACCAGGGATATAAAAATGAAACTCTCCAGTGCCTGTCCTTGGGGACTTACAGCAACAGAGTTAGAGACTGTGAAAGCCACCATGTATCTCTGAGAACAAAGTAATTATTGCAGCATCATGGGATTCCAGGTTCCCACAGGCCATTGTCTGTCTACTGCTTATCCCCACCGATGAGATAGAAGAGGAGAAAAGATATGTATCATGAAAAATTATGTCACTTTTCATTCATGGAAATTCTTCTCGTCATGACCTTGTATCAGGCTTCCTGTAGGCTTTCCTTGCCCGTGTTACCCCACTCTGTTAAATATCTCTGAAACCCATTTCCTGTGGACGAGTTTCAAGGGCCCTCCATGTGATTCCTAGAACTTGGAAATCAGACAACTTGGCTCGATACCAGGAAGGAAATCACCTTAAACCACCCACCATTCATCCTTTCAATAGTTACTTATTGACGACTTGCTGTGTGCCAGGCATTGTTGTAGAGACTGGGGAGATATAAGTGAGTATAACAGACAAACATCCCAGCCTCTACTGGCTTTCTTTCATTCCCTGTCTTTCTTCCCCACTCTCCTACAGGTATTTCTTAACATCACCCCTGAGAAACCAATTGACCTTGAATTCTTGTCTCTGGGTTGGTGACACCCAGAATCCTTGCCTTCAGTATCAGACCCCAAAATCATCAAACTGAACAAGGGGAGAAGTATGGCCAGTCCTTGAAGACACACTTCATGCCATTTCACACGTGCTGCTTGAGCCGGGCTCTGGTCCAGTGAATGCAGCCTACAACATGCTGGTCGTGTGTGGATCTTATTCCTAAACATTCCCAACCACCATCAGCTCTTTGCAAACAAGTCCCTGGGTGCTTGCTTCTGCAGCACATATACTAAAATTGGAACGAAAACAAGTCCCTGGTTTTATAGAATCTTTGTAACTTCTCACAACCCCTATGCCTACAAAAACACCAATCATATGATGTGAGCTAAATGAAACCAATTCTAATTTGATACCTGATATCATTTACCCATACAAAGATAAAATTCCAGAGTTTACGCGACTATATTTTCTGTGCTTACAAAGATAATTGGGCTTTTCAGCAAGACTATTGCGATCTCTTCTGACCTGTATCCAAAAGTTAAAAAATTTACATTTGAAGTGTGTTAATCCATGGGTATTGATTTTGAATAACTGCTGATAAAATTCATTTGCATGAACTAAATTATTTAAGTTATATACTAAGGACTTTCCTTGGGACTAGGAACCTTTAAACTTGATGCATGTGAAAGTATCCAGCCATGTAATATGAAAAATAGAGACATGTATTGAAGAAGTTTTAAGATACAAGAAGCATTGTACAGAGGACAATCACTCCTCAGTCTCCTTCAAAGTAGGCACCTTGGGACTTCACACAGTCCTCCCAGTGTTTCTTCCACTGTTCAAAACACTCCGCAAAATCCTGTATTGGAATTGCCATCAGCTACCCCATTGTATTTCCCTGAACCTCATCAACAGTCTGAAATCTCTTCCTTTTCAAAGGTTATTTTAGTTTTGGGAAAAGCCAGAAGTCACAGGGTGCCAAAACTGGGCTGTAGGGGGCTGAGTCACCTGGACGACTTGATGTTTCACCACAAAACTCTGTAGCAGATGTGATGCATGAGTGGGCACGTTGCTGTGATGAAGCTGCCCATCACCAATTGCCCTTAGCTGCAGCCCTCTGTGTCGTATTGCATCTCAACCCACAAGAACATTGAGGTAGTGCTCGTTATGAACTGTTTGGGCCTACAGGGGCATACTCATGATAGACAACACCTTCCCAATCCAAAAACACAGTTAACGTTGTCTTGATCTTGCTGAAATTTTGCTGTGCTTTCTTCAGGTGTGGAGAACTAAGTGACTTCCATCGGGATGACTGGGCCTTCATTTCCCGACTAGCCATAGACCCATGATTCATCTCTGGTTATGACTTTCTTGAGGAAATCTGGCTCATTGGTAGTGGTTTGAATCAAGTCATTAGCAACTGCAGCACAATGTTCCTTCTGCTCTGGTAGCAGAAGCCATGGAACAAATTTTTCCATGACGTGTTTCATGCTAAGATCCTGCAACAAAATCTTGGCCACAGTAGTTTTTGGAATCCCCAGATCAGCTTCTAGTTCTCACATTGTCAGTCACCAGTCTTTGTTGATCGCAGCCCGTACACCTTCAGCATTCTCTGGCGTTCTGCTTGTCGTAGGCCTTTCAGAATGTGGATCACTTTCAACTGATTCTCGACCGTATTTGAAGCATTTGTGCCACATTTTTATTTGTGCTATACTCATTGCATCATCCCTGAAAACCTTTTGAATCATCCAGAGATTCCTCTGCAGAGGAATGTTCAAGCTTAATGCAAAATGGGATATAGATTCATTGCTCTACTCATTCAGTCATTTTGAATGTGACAGCCACACAGTGCACACACTCACTCAGTGGATCTACCACCCCCACTGACTAGTACAGTGAAGTTGTCATTGTTTACACATGCACATCCCAGTACACTCTCCTTGCCTGCCAGGTTACATCAACATTGCACAAACTATTCTTCTTATATTGACAATGACTGGACTTTTTTCAGATAAACCTCATATACTCACATAAACCAAAATAGATAAATTAATAAAACTCCATATTTAATGAGGAAAGTTATTTATGTTATTCCTAGATAAGAAAAAATCCAGGATTCCATCAAATTTTACTTTCCAAAAAATAGGTATATTCATAGCTACTTCCCTGGAATAAAGTTTGTAGCTAAAATGTTGAGGCAAAAACACACAAGAAATGCATTACATTCTAGGGAAAACAAAAATATAACACTCTCTTATCATGTTAAATATTGTCTGAGAGATTGTGGATAAAGGAAAAAGACTCAAAAAGTGTATGTCTTTCACCATATAATGCTTTCACCATATTTCCCCCTAAGTTGTAAACTTCTGGAAGTTTAAGATTTTAAGATGTTGCATAGATGTTCACTTCAATGAGTTATAGTGACTTGAGATGAGGTATTATTAGTTGCTTCTCATTATGGTTTTTAACAGATATTTCGTTAACTAGACATCCCAGTTATAGTCTCTGAAATCTGCACATTATATTTTAATACAAGCCATCTCCTTTTCTTCCTGGTGGGGTGGAAGGGCTCTTGTCTTACCCCTCCCCCTTGCTGAAATGTTCTCCATTCCAGCTTTTGTGGAGTGTTCTTGGCAGCCTCAGGACTCAAAATGAATGACTCTGGAATGTACTGTATTTTTCCAGCAGTGACATTTGGGCCTCTAGCTTGCTCCCTGGCTGGGATCTGAGAGCAAGCCACACACAGGGTTGCCTTGGGCCTGAGACAGAGTCTGCATGTTGAGTTTGTACTTCTAAGCATTATTTATTACTGATTCCCTCTGGATGACCAGGAATTGTTCATTTAAATTTTAAAAATTATAAAGTAAAATCATCTGTTCTATGTATTCAAGGAAAACAATAAAAACACCGTCTGAACATATTGATTTTATGTTGACTCTAAAATCTTTTTTAGGAATAATTATTTCATCTTATATTAATATAATGCAAAAAATTATAATACTCATATTCAGTGAAGACATGACCTATCTCATTCAAATTACAGAAAATAATTTCTAAATCACCAACTATCATAAAAATATATGCATGCACACTGAAAAGACCTTTTTCTTTTCTCTACTGTCTCACCCAAGCAGGACTACATCCTATTTCTTTGAGACCAACCCATTGGTACTTAGTTCTGTGCCATCTTTGAAAGCCAGATCTCCAGAATTCTGTTATAATGAGCCCTAAAGAGAGAGACACATAAGATTTTAATGGGAGGGTAATCTTATTAGAACCAATGAAGCTAAAGCAGTCCTAGAATGATAAATTATTTTGTTTCATCATATTCAGAACAACACTGGAAGAATATGCCAACGTCTTCTTAAAATGCTGCTCTTTTTTTCTGCTTCTAATCCCAAGCAGACTTCTTCAGATATTGTGAAAGCACATTCACATTTCATTACCACAGCTGCCTGGGCAGCTGTATAGACATCTATCCGTCGTTGATGTTTTTGAAGCACTGACAGGCATTCTGCAGGGAAAATTAAGTAGAAAAGCTAACCCTGAATTAAAAGCTATGCAGATTATCCTTATTTTTATGGTGAGTAAAATTCAAATAAAGCACATGCACACACACACACACACACACACCCCTCAGTTAATACCAGCAAAAGTACACTAAAACCCTCTGAGACTAAATTGGTACACTGGCAAAAATCAGTGGACTGGCCCTAGAGATTATACAACAGCAGCACCGCACCAGGATACTTATTTCTCTGAATGGCGAAGAGTGAGCTAAACCCTAAATCTGCGTTTCCTCATGGGATTGTGGTTCATTAGAGACAATCATTTTAATCAGCCTCATAATCAATGTCCATAAGTGAGATGGCACATTAAACACTGTCAAAGGTTAGCCACTGAAATCAGAATACCTGGCCTTAAGTAAGAAAGATTAAATTTCTAGGATACTCATGGGGAAAAAAACAAATACTCCTCTAATACCTCAACCCATTTCTTGAGTCGCCAACCCCAAAGAAAGTGCCTTACTTACATGGCAGGAAGGCGTGTGGACCAATGACAACCGATGGATAAAACAAGTTAAAGTGTCAAGAGTAATGAAACAAGATTGATAAGCATGCTAAAATAATTTAATCTTGGAAAGGGGTAAATGAAAATCTTGAGGGAAAAAACCTAGGCTTTAAATGTTTAAACCTATAAATTAAATCTGAAAACAATTAAATATACTTAAGAAGAGCAAAATGAAATGCAAAGTTGACTTTTATTTTAAAAACAATTGCACAAAAAAGCATAACAACTGCTATGCACAATCTCTGAAGAACTGCACCCTCTCATAACCATCTCTCCTACCCCTACCCCCTTTTCTCCTGTGCACAGAGAGACAGTGAGTGTTCAATATATACCAAAGATATTATTTAGAATGTTTGGTACTCAATCCAAAGGAAAAGTTACTTGAATATTAAAGCACATTTTCTTCCCACTGGTATAAATAATCCCAGTTCACAGAAACCCAAGGAAACACACAATAACATTGGTCACTGATTATAATATCATGCAGTCTATGGGTTGAGAAACTAGATAATTGTATTCCCTGGAATCTGTCCAGATTCCTAGTGCTACACTTGTTACCTGCAAAGGAATATCCCTCCAATGATTTGGATGAACTGGATGGTAAGGTTTTGTGTTCTGGTACACAGAACTGAAATACGAGCTTCAATCTCACACACAGTTATTGCATATGGCAGATTAATGTCAAGGAGGCTTTGAACAAGCTAGTTTCATCATCAGAATTTTTCTCCAGTACTGAGTTATGACCTAATGTGTTTCCCTGCACTGTCCCAAAGAGATGAGAAAAGAAGGCTTGAAATATTATATAGTGTTCATAAAAGAGGTGTTCTTTCCCATCATTCAGAAAAAAAAACAAGGAAAAGATTTGCTAAACTCATTTCCAGAGAGCAGTCTATTGTGTGGCCATTGAAATACACCTACATTATTTTGAAATAGATCATTCTTTGAATTATAACTTATTGAAATAATCAGCTGCACATGTTACCAAAGCCTCAAGCTACTCACTTGCTTTGGATGTAGTCATCCATCACACATGGTCACCTAGGAGTTTCATGGGTAAGAACAGATTATAAATGAGGTTACACTTAGAGTTTTGATTTCTAGATGAACCATCTAATTTGATTCTCTTATAGGACCAATGGACTATTTCTTATAGTGACAAATTTCTTTGTTGATCTCAATATGAGCCATTATGGGCAGTTCAGTATACAAGCTGATCAGTGGCTCCTTCATTTGGCTGTGTCCCATAATTACTGTTACTTTTATTTTGTTTTGCTTTGTTGTTGTTGATGTTCTTTAGGCTTCCTGATCTTCTGAATCCTAATCTTTGAGTGGATTATTGTACAGGCATTTGTGATCACTTGGGAAATAGTGCACTAGACTAATCCTCATCTGAGGGGGAAAAAACTTTAACACCAAAAATGCAGTGAGTCAAACAAGCTACCTCCAGGCCCTGTGCGCTGCCCAACCAAATAACAGTGCTATCTGTTCCTAGTTGGGTAACATAAGTCGTGGAAGAGTTTTTAAGCAAGAAATAGATTACTGTCTAGAAATCATGAAGACCCTGCCTAACTATGCTAAGTGGTCCTTATTGGTACCCCATCTTCAAAGTTGCTAAAATGTATTTTGATATTCTAGTAATGTGTCCAATTCCTTATCCCAAAGTTCTTGAGAGCAAGAACAAATTTTAATTCCTCTTGGTGTCTACTGGAGAATTTTGCATGAGTTCTCAAAATATACACTTCTTTTGTTGTGAAATAAACTAGAACACTGAAAGAAGACCCATGCTCACACACTAGTTTTTATATCTCATGCAAAAACCTCTTCATCTTCAGTTCCTCATGAAAATACTGCACTAAATGTGGTCATCTGTTCTTTCCACCTTTCATCTCTCTGCTACTGTATATTTGCATCTAATGAATTGACAAAGACTAGATGAATAAGACTCTACTCTCTAGGACATAAAAAGGTACTAACTTCTTCCTAATCAATTTTTGTTTGACACAGCCTTGATCTACTTAGCTCAGCCACAGAACTGAGGAATTTCCTAGGAAAATTGTGCTTTATATGCCAAGAATCTAAAATATTTGTGTCATCTTTAGAATCTAATGGAGGCATGAATTATACATATCATTCACTTAATGTTGATCAACCATCCATTTGGTTTCATTGGGGTGCAGATTAGCAGAAGGAGTTTTGATGTGCTCCAAAGGAGCCAAAATCTTAATATTGAAGAGAAAAGAGAGTAACTCAAAAACCTCTTTGCCAAAAACTTGTGGTTGAAATTATATCCTAATGAGATTTTTTAAAGACCTTCAGTGTCCCTTTCTGATTTTAAGCAGATGCAACCTGAAATTACTCAAATATTTACATTTATGTCAATGACTCTAATCCATTTTGTCACTTAATTGTATAAAGCTATCTTCTACAAAAATAGTAGACTGGTATTTTGAAATAAATTGATTTTTTTAAATGGACATGGATAAAAAAGCTACAGATGGGGTTTTTATATACAGTTGTTTGCTCAGTAGATGGAATATTGAATCTTTCACCCATTAAATGTATGCTCACCACAGATTTGCTGCACCTGCTATTTTACATCTCAGTATATTTCATACTGAATATTTATGGTTCTTTCAAATTAATATGGCGACACTAAATGGTCAGAAATAGCCCAATGCTGACATCTACTGGACACATAAATGAATGCATTTGACTAGGGAAAGAATCCCCATAGCCCACTTTACATAAAGGAAAGGTGTAAAACACATAAAGCAAAACTCACTTGGCTTACCTAATAAACATATCTACTGGTTCTGTGTAAATTCTTATTCATAACTAAATTAAGCTATATATGAAATATAGTGATATTTCAAAATGGCTCATTTGGAGAATTTAAACACAATTGGACTCAGAAAACAAGAAAGTGTGGTATCCTGAATGGAGGTGAGCTCAGAAATAATGCCCTTCAGCCACCACCCCATCCTCTTCAGTGAACCCCTCTTCCCCTCCCTGTGTGTAAACAGAAAGCGTAGCTCTCACTCCATCCTGCCTTGGTCTTGAGAAATTGTGCGAGTCCTGTTCTAACTGTTCTTTTCCACACCAACATGGTTTCTTTGACAGATTTTTCCTTGGCTTCTATGAGCCTATTATGAATTATATCTTTCTTTTGCCAAGGTATATTTAATTGCCAGATAAGTTGCTACAACGGAAAGTCAGACAGCATTGGGTTCAATTTCTAACTCAGCCTTTTATATAAGTATCTGAGTGAAGTAGAGAAGTTATTTAATTAAAATGCAAATAAATTACTATTCATTATACTGTCATCAAAAGAATGTATGGCAATATACGTAAAACACAGCATTGTCTAAAAAGTAGATGCTAACTAGATAGTGGATATTATTATTATCGTCATTGTCATCATCATCATCATCATTATTTTCAGCTAAAATACCCCAAACTCAAATTTTACTGCCATGTGAAGCCTACAAAGGCAGGGGCCATGGCTTACTTATGTTTTTATCCCTTTGCACTTAATGTAATACCCAACACAAGTACATGTTCAATAAATGCCTGCTAATCTGATCTCTCTTTCTGAAATGGGTGATATCAGGAGCTTACCTTACAATCTGTAGAGATTGAACAGTGCTGAAACATATGGCTATTCTCTTGGTTAAGAAATGTCACCAACAAGAAACAATCATAAATGGAGAAAAGAGGATGACCAGCTCGCCACTGTCAATTCATAGAGTCAATATCGTAACAACCCACAGTCTTCATCATATCACAGGAGGGCTTGCACTCATGGTATTCTGCTGTGTTATTAACCTAGTCAATTTCATGGCAGGAGGGTTGGTGCAGGGAAAGAAGATTCTACTGTTCTGAAGCAAAGAAACTGACCCAGATACAGAACTGCCTCCTCACAAAGCATATTTACAGTTCTATGGTTTTTGCCCTGCAGGGTTTTCTATTCAAGGTTCTCCCTGCCACTAATCACAAATTGTCTCCCATTTGAGCCCTGATAAATATTCTAGCCAATAAAACTTACAAATTTAATTGTAAAACTGAGCCTTACAAATACAGTTGAGAGCCATAGAATTGGGGCAATTTTCTCAGATGAGGTACTCAAAGCACACATATCACAACCCAGAGATACTGCGTGGAATTCAGTGGAAGAGTGATCTCCAAGGAGAGGCACCCAGTCACAGGTCATGTATTACAGGCTTTCTGTTTAATTGCACTATAAGGGCTAATAATTCAACATATTACAAACTCAGCTGCATGAAAACTATGGGTTCTTTATTTTATATGACTGATCTCATCTTGCTCTCAAGTCCCCTGTTTTACTAGGCAGTGAGAAAATTTAAGCTTAACAAGTCACGTAACACTTGACTTGACAAGTCATGTTTACTTGAAAGGATCAGATTAACATAATCTGAAGAAACTCCAAGTTTCTCCCATCTCCCCTTCTCCAAGCCAGCATAGACTCTGGATCTCAAAAATATCTTAATTACCCTAACCTAGAGGGAAGAAGGATCACTAAATCAGTGTGATTCCTTGTTCTTTCTTCTAGAACTCTATTGGCCACCTTAAAAATGTACCTTGACGCTCATGATTCTTTTTATCCCTCTATATAAACTACTGAAATTCATGGCTGGTGAAACTTTGATATTTTCTTAGCATGATTGATAATGTCCATGCCCACTCTGAAGTCTTGGTCCTTCCTGGTCTCCACTCATGTTACAGATTATCTAAAAAGTCAGCTACATTTGCCATGTGGCCCCTGCCTTCTGGCTCTCTGCTCTTAGCTATCACCTCTTTTGATTGAACAAGGATGTTCTGTATCCTTTCTAGGATACCCAGCCTTCTCTAGGCTTAAACACATCACACCATCATCCTACAGCACCCATGCAATGCAGATGTGTGTGTGTTATTCTGTTAGGAGTATCCTCCCTCAAACCCCAATGAGTGCAGCACAATCTCTTCTCATTTCAACTTCCTCTACAAATTCTGCATTTTATGTTCGTATATTCTGTTTCCTCTTTTTGAGGATGACTTGGGGAAGGCAGGTAAAAACACATGAATAAAATTTATTAATATCTGATCTTTCTCCTCTCATCTCCCATCCATCCTTCTCTTCCTCTGACAACTGGAAGGCCTTTATTTTTCTTCCAATCCCTTTTTGGAAGAGACTTCCTCTAAATCATAGTGTCCCTTTCTATTCCCTTTCCTAAGGGTCTTAAAACTGAAAGTTTGTAGACAAAGAAGCCATTGTACCAAAGACAAAGAACACATAGGAAGAGTTTTCAAATGATATGCCCATTACCTGAAGAAAAACTTTACTCTCCCAAGAGATTGAGATAGTCTTGATTTTAGTCATTAAATGAAACTTTTGTCTACATAATCCTGGAAGGAAGGGTGCAATTTAAATAGGAGATAGAATTAAAACTTGATTCCTTGAAAGCCGCACCCAGCTTGTACTCCTATACAGAAAGGGCTAAGGAGTGAATCTAATAATTCTTAGGAAAGAGATCCCTCAATAAGATTCCTTCTTTAAAGAGCTTAAGTTGACCACACATATATTGAGACCTCTCCTTCCCACTGCTGTCGATTGAATTTGTCAGAGGCTCTAGAGTTCAATCACCTGTACCTACTCAAAGGGACCAACATAATGATTGATTCTGGATCCTGCCTCTCAGTAACACCATGGATGTTAATATTTATTTTCCAGCCAGAATGAGAGTGGAAATTCAGGGGGGCTGACCTGCGAGTGAAGGCCATACAGGCAAATGGCAGTAGGTAGAAAAGGCAGGAGACTGCACTCCTGTGAAACCTCTGCAGTGGACGAGCCCAAGGAAAAAGAGGCCTCATTCACGACTCTTGGCCTTTCCTCGTTTGCTCCTCATTCTCTAGCTCAGAACATGACCACTACGTGGGGACAACACAGTCCACACTGAGCCAAGAGATGAAGAGAGCCTTCCACCTTTCATAGTCAAAGAATGGGTCAAGTTAGAGTAATATTAATCCATTATTTAGCAAGAGAGACTCTCAGATTGTGAGTATTATCAAGCCATGAAATTTTTGTCTGGTTTAACTGCATATGATGCATTAAATGTTAACATTCACCCCAATCCCTTTTAAGAGACTTGAGAAACCTTTTACAGCTGAAAAAGAGATAAATTTTTTTAATAAGAAATGTGTTTTATTGTCAAACTTTTTTGAAATCATCTAACTCATTTAAATTCATGACACTAAAACCATGTCTAACTAATAACCTTGGGGTTTTGTTCTTCTTTTTTCTTTTCTTTTTGTATTAATTGGATAACTTGTAGTTTGAAGGGCCCGGACTGTCTGTTGGTAGGAAGTAACCAAGACTGAGAAATAAGCAAGATTCTAAGGGAGGACTAGTTGCAGGGACCAGAACTGTCAACAGAAGATAATGTCTTAACTCCAGTGGCCTTTAAACAAGCATCTATGGGGTGAGATGTAAACTAGCCTAAAGTAAGGAACATTTGCTCAGAATATCAACCACATCCAACTCTTACTCTGCCATTAGAGTTTCGTTGTTCCAAGAGTGTAAAATGTTTTGCAAAAGTTTAAACGGCATTGTTAAAAGAGCACGAGGAGAGAGTGATGTTAGTAAGATGGCAGTGCAGGAGTTTCCAACATTCATCCCCTTACAAAAACGTCAGTTTGAACAACTAACCATGAATGAAAATACCTTCACAAAAGCTAAAGATTTCCAGTGAGGGATTACAGCAGTTGGGGGAATACAGAAATAAGGGAAGACACGTTGAAGAGGGTAGGAAAGATAGTTTCACATTACCCCTGTCACCCCTTCCTCAAGCCCAGGCAATCCAGTTCCATGAGAGATGCTCTTCTTGTAGGTGAAGCAGAATGAAGTGACTACTTCACTTTACCTTAGACCCCAGTAGCAGGCTCACCCAGCTCCAGGCCAGCTCCCACAGCCCCAGTGTTTGGACCCACCCCAGCAGCTGCTGACACTTTGTCACCCTGAAGGACCCAGGATCAGGGCCTACCCACAGAGACCCAGGTCACAGGCCCAACACTGCCGACCCAGGCACCAGGCCTTCCCCAGAGGACCCAGGCATCAGGCCTGCTGACGCAGGTAGTGGACCTGCCTGCCCAAGGACTTCAGCAGCAAGTCTGCCTGTGGACTGCATGAGATGGGCCACTCAGAATCTCTGAATGGAGTGATTTGTGAAGGGCTTTCCCTTTGTCTCCTAGAAACAAGATGATCTTCATTGTATTCGAGAAAGTGTAAGCAGTGCATGGAACGGAAGATATACGGAGAAAATAGGAAGAAGTTGAGATTGGAAAAGAAGCAGAGTTCCAGATCCAAAAGTGGTTTTGTAGGCAATTTTAAGGACTTTAGGCAGGAAAATCATCTAATTTAGAGTGCATCAACAATGTGATTTTGACTTATGTTTTTAAAGGGTCACTCAAGCTACTCGGTTGAGAACAAATAATAGAAGAAAAGAAGTAGAAGCAAGAAAAATCGTTTAAAAGCTATTGAGGTAATCTAGACAAAAAATAATCGGAGTAATAATGGTGGAGTTAGTGGAAAGTGACTATATTCTGGATGTATTTTAAAAGCACAGCTAACAAGTTTTGCTCAGGTGATGTATGAAACAAAGAGAGGAATAAAGGATGAATCCAAGGTTTTTTACCTGTGTAACTGGATGTCTGGAATTACCATTTACCGAGATGAGTTAGATTATAGCTAAAACTGATTTTAGCAATTGATTAAGTAGTGATGTTTTAGGGATGTTAGGTTTAAGACGTCTATCACTGACGTGGACCCTGGCCAGCAGTGTTCATGTGCTGTGGCTGCGACAAATTCACACGGACTACAGAAGTCCTGTCTAGAAAAAGGGATGGCATGGCCGCTTTCTAAGTAAGAGAGGGCCCTGACCCCTGCCTGAACAAGCTTTTATTGCCCTTCTGGGTATATTACACAGAGGATGGTCCTCATTGACTATGCACAGGTTCACTTTAGGTGGTTACCTTTTACAGAAAACAAAGGTAAGAATGTTGCTCATTACTTCAAAGAAAAGGATGCTGTAGATCAAGGGGAAAAGTGGTTGAACTGGTTACACTCCATACCTGGGAGGTTTAGCACAGATATTAGGAAGTTACTTTGAAGATATGCAGTAAACATTTCCTGCCTCAATTCAGGGTGAGGGAGTTTTAGCAAAAAAGCAAGCCTCAAAGCAGCCTAGGTACAATGCAGGCCCAATTCCCCATGGGAAAACCGATGCATGGGCTCGGTTCTTGTGGCTGACTTGCTCCCCACCAGTTTTCCAAATTAGGGACTGGGCTACATTCACCATGCCACATGGATAGGTTCCCTATAATAAACTTATTCAAGGAAAGATGTTGTGTGGGCAGTTAGACGCCATTTGTCTGGGTTAGCAAAAGAGAGCAGGACAGAGATATTAACTAGAAAGTCATCAGCTTGAGGCTATTTAAAGACAAAAGACCAGATGAATCACGGAGCGACTGAACATAAAGAAGACGACCAAGAAGTGAGCCCTGGAGCAATAACAACAGCCTATACATTGATTATTCCCCCCATTTTGCTGGTGAGGAAACAGAGGTTGAGGTGTGGTAAATAATCTAACAAGATCATATAGTCAGTAAGCTTCAGAGTCAAATATTGAGCAAGGATTATTATACCACACTGTGTATGGTGGCAAACAGACTTGAAGTCTGGCAATGAAAGTACCAACCCTAGCAATACATTCCCAAATGAGTTTCTAGGTCACTGCATCCCAAATGCCTTCCACACACCAGGTGTCTCCTGGAGAATATATAAAACTGAGTTTGAGGCCTTCTCCCTAAACTTCTGATTTGGTAGGTCTGTGGAGGTGTCTATGAAAGATTTTTTTTCTTTTTAGTGTTACATAAAATGATTTCATAGCTAGAATTGGGGCAACTCATCTGAAAGACATCAGACAGAAAGTGTGAACCAAAGGGGAAAATAAAACCTTCACACTTCCCTGGAGCTTCGTGTAGAGACACCATCAGCTCCAGGCTGAGCAAGTAGACACAGAGGATGGGAAGGCAGGACCAGCTCTGGACACCATACCAGTCCAACAAGGGAAGGGACGTAGTTCCTCAGAAAACACTTAACTTGTGGCTCATTCACACAGAGGAAGATCCTTCCGCCAATGTTCCCTAAAAGTAAATTGCCTTTTCATTGCCACAGGAGACACCAATTGAGACTACTGGTCAGCAGTTGGCCCCAACCTGAGTTGCACCCAGGAACAATCGGAAGTCTTTTGTAAAATATAAGTTCCACCTAGACCTGACGATTCAGAACTTCAGAGATTTGGGAGGCTATCTTTTTACAAGCTCCCCAGGGGATACTTACACACCCCGTTCAGTATCTATCAATCTGTGAACCCATATCAAATCATTTTTGTAGAGAATTAAAGCCCCTAGGTCTTTTTCACATGTCCTCTTGTTAAGCTAGAAATCCCTCACTTAATGGTGTGTACATACTTTAAGCTATTTTGAACATAAA
This sequence comes from Carollia perspicillata, assembly GCA_004027735.1. Taxonomy (NCBI): domain Eukaryota; kingdom Metazoa; phylum Chordata; class Mammalia; order Chiroptera; family Phyllostomidae; genus Carollia; species Carollia perspicillata. The sequence goes on from PVKM010027903.1 coordinate 17,137, forward strand.
TGCAGATTTACTATACCAGCCAAGATGGCAGCCACTAGTCATATGTAGCCACTGAGCACTTAAAATGTGACTATTTCAAATTGACATGGGCTGTAAGTGTGAAAGACACACAGAATTTTTCTTTTTTATTGGATTTGTTGGATGACACTGGTTAATAAAATGATACAGGTTTCAGGTGTACAGTTCTATAACACCTCATCTGTGCACTGTACTGTGTGCTCACCACCCCAGGTCTCGTCTCCTTCCACCACCGTTTATCTCCCCTATGCCCTCTCCTACCTCCCCCCAGCCTCCACACACAGAATTTTAAAGACTCAGTTTTAAAAAAGAAGATAAACTATTTCATTAATAACTTTATTGTATGTTGAAATAGTATATTGGGTATTTGAATTAAATATGATATATTAATTTTATCTGTTTCTACTTTTTACTTTTTTTAAATTTTTTACTTTTGCTTTGAGAGAGAGGAAGGGAGTGGGAAGAGAGAGAGAGGAGGAGGAAAGAAGCATCAGCTCGTCCCATTTATTGATACATATATTGGTTTACTCTTGTACAAGAAGGAATGCACCAAAACACAGAATTCATCTATAAAAAAAACGTGCATTTATTCTTACATGTTTAAACTTCAGTCACCTTAAAAGTACTTTCCATTTGATGCAATACACCTATCAAGACATTTTTTCCACTGCTCAAAACACTATTTGAACTTATCAATTTTGGTGCTTTGTAGTGCTCCTGCCATTTTTTGTTTCACTTTTTCCACATTGGAAAGACATTTCCCTTTGGGGACTTTTTTCATCTGGGAAACAAACAAAAAAAAAAAATCACAAGATCAGGTGAATAAGGAGGGTAGGGTAAAGGAATCATGCCATTTTTGGTCAAAAACTGCTGAACACTCAGCACAGTGTGGTCAGGTGTGCTCATAAATCACCCACCATGAAATGGGCAAATGCATTGAAAGAATCTTCAAAAAAATTCACTGAAGCCAAATGCAGTCTCTCACAACAACCTCAGCTGATACATTGATACAGGTGGGTTCCTAGAGCACTCACCTAGCAGGGGAAGACTGTACTACAAGGGGCCCACCCTCTTGAAAAAAATTCTGGTTTTTGAGGGGTCCCTCTGACTGGGGATCAAACCTGCAACCTCGGCATATCAGGATGATGCTCTAACCAACTGAGCTACTCTGCCAGGTTTCTACTCTTTCCAATGTACTTTCTAGAAATAATAAAATTATACATTTTAATTATTACTTGCATTATTTACTATTGGGCAGCACCAACTACCATGTATCACCTGCATCATTGATTTTCCCAGTGTTTGTTAACTGCATTATATTCTAGGCTCCCACAGTCCATTGCTCATAACTCTAGAAGAGACTTGTAACGAGATCCTCCTATTTTCTTTCTCCATG
>PVKM010027904.1:0-18576 GCA_004027735.1 Carollia perspicillata
GGGGGGGTGGACTGGGATGGGAGTAAAAGACAGAACACTGTACTTGAACAATAATTTTAAAAAATTTAAAAAAAACTAATGTAAACTTTATTAATATATAATTGTAAATGGGAATAGATTCATTGAAACTACAACCTAGAAAATTGTTTTACTGTAAATATAACTAGAACTGAAAATCAAACTCATACATTTAAATAAGCAATCAGTTTCAATAGATAGAAATTGTTTAGTTAACTTTTGTTCAGGAGAAGTGAAATAGTTATGTTGATCCTCATTAGTTTATCTACCTTGTCAGTAATAGGTGCAGTTTAAAGGAGAAAGCTTCCAAAATTGTAATTTAGTTAAATGTGTATGAAAACCATCTTGAGCAATACATTTGAACTGATTTCAAAATGCTAAATCAAATGTGTCAGCAGGGCAAGATCGAAATGTCCCCAGAAACCAAGGTGGACGAACGGACTACCTGACATTGTCTTGGGCTGGGATGACCGTCACTTATTAGTTATTAATTATCAATTATTTTAATTCCTTAGTAGATTACTACATAAGACCCATATTTTAGGGGAAGGAAACAATAATGCTATTTTTTATGTAAACACCGAATTTATTTTACTCAAATAGGCTTGTCACTTTTGAAGAGGCAAATCTTCAACAGAAACAAGACCGCAAAGTTTATTAGCAATGCTATTAAAACCAAAGCAAGGAATGATCTCGGAGAGAAAACACTATAAAAAAGGGTACAGAAGATCTGAGAACCTGAGTTCAGTCTGTGACTCTAGGTGAACCTCTTACGGGTCAACTTTTCATCATCTGTAAATGAGGGAATTGAACTTGATATCTTACAAGTCTCTTTCCAGCTTTCAGCTTTGATAATTCCTGGAAAACTGTGAAGCTCTTTGTCGTCCAAATACCCCATGATGATGGACTAAACTATAGACGGAAGGTGTGGCGGGGAGAAAAGACTGGGAAGTAGAGGCAACATCCTCACCTGGAAATGGCCTCACTTGTTCACAGGGCTGTGCCGAACCTCATGTAAAATAGCCTCTGTGCCAGCATTTAGGACGCTGTAACCCACGATACGAAGGCAAGTTATTAGCCAAGCACTTGGTCATCTTTGGAGTCTCAACATAATGTCTATCACTTAAAATGATGTTAAAACTACTCTTTTGGTGGTATTCAGCCATCTAGGATTTTAGTAGCCCTTGAGAGAGTCAGAAAATTTTAAGTAGAAATGAGGAAACAAGCTACATAGAGATGGATAGAACAACTGGAGTTCAAGTACTGATTCTGGCAATTTTTAACTATAAAATCTTGAGCAAATTACTCTACCTTTCCAGAACTCAATACACCCACTTACCAAGAGAGCATAAAAAGGTGTAAGTTAGAGACGCCCTGGAAATTCACATGAGATAGTGTATGTGAAAACATCTAGTATAAGTCTTATAGGTAGAATATTTCTTAAATTTTATTGAATTTTCAGTTTCTCTCCCAACCTCCCATCTTACCCATTTGTCATAGAAGACTGTAAAATCCATTCATAAACCCCTCTCAAATTTCCCTTCCTCTTCATTCCCACTGCCAATAGTTTAGTTTGAGCCTTTATTATCCATTTTATGAACTGATAAAATGAACCCCTAATATTTTGTCTTCAATCTTTCAACTCAGAATATATTCTCTGCTGTCAACATTGCCTTCCTAAACTGAATATATCATTATTCCACTCCTCTGCTTAAAAAAAATTTAGATAGTGGGAAAAAAACTGAGTTCTGATTTTCTCTCCTCATCCTTCTACTGCCTCTTCAAACAAACTTCCACATAACTCATCTCCCAGTTAATTTGGTAATCTTTAGCTCAATCACAGTTTTTCATATTTGGCCTGAGACTCTTTCCACCTTAGTTTCCAGGAATTCCACTCCAGCCATTCTTTGTGAGTATACTCTGCTTTTCCACAGAAACATACCTCCACATTTATCATTATTTCTCCGTGCTTTATAGTCAAACCTTTGATTCTGTCTGGAGCGTTCCTCCATTGTCGTCTAGCCTCCATTGTGGAAGCTTTCCTAAAATGCCAAGGATGACTATAAGCACTTAAACAACACAACATGCTGCTATTGGTGCTTACATTATATTGCAATTTTCTTTGCTTTCCTGTCTTTTTTCCCGTTCGGGGTCTATGAGCTTCTGAGAGCAGGAGCCGTTTGTTCACCTGTTTACACGCCCCCCCCCCATACCCACTGCTGCACTGTAGCATCACGGCTAGGAAATATTTTTTAAATAAATGAATTAATTCTATGAAAACTGTTTAGAGCATATAATTTCCTCTTATAACTTAGGATATTTTATAAGGAATATAAGATTCTTAAGGCAGAAAGGACAAATCACTTCAAGGCTGACTGAGGAATAAGATATCTGTTTTGTGTTGAAGAAAGACTGTAAAATGAAAAATTCGGAATAACATAGAATAATGTTTCATTGACTTCACTAAGCAAAATAAAATAAGAAGCAAGACCAAAATATCTAAAAACCTCCTTTAAAATCACAGACCCTTCAGCTACCACTTCACAACCCTTCTCTTCATGACTTCCCCTTCATTACTCAAACCCTGGTGTTCAATTTTCGCTATAAACTCATCGTCATACAATAGTTATTTCCAGGTTAGCATATTTGGGTCGTTTCTATCCTCGCCCTTAACAACGTCCCACTGTTACTGCCTTCAGGAGTTCCTTTTCCTGCCTTCTATGACAACACCTTCTCCTGTGTGTTTTTCCATCTCTCTGGTCAACAGTTCCAAATGTCTGCGCTGACTTCTACTCTATACCTTGACCCACATAACGGCTCAAATAGGGTCCTATTTTTTAAAAATCTACTGAAGTGATTATCATTTCACATCCTTATATAGCATCTGTGAGTAGATGATTGACAAATTTCTATCGTGTGGTATGACTTATCTTCTTATGTACACTCTAGAATATTCTATGTAAATATCTCTTCGTTAACTCAAAATAAAGCAGTTCCAAAAAGGCCAGCCCTTCGTTTCCCCTTTTAAGTCCATCTCTATCACTTAACACAGTTCTTCCTCCACTTCTCATCAGTAGTAGCACTGCCTACCACCTGCCGGAAGTGAAAGCAATATATACATTTTCTTCGTCTCGTCCCACCTCCTCCCAAACCAAATAATGCAGATTCAAAATTGTGTATTTTGTCCACCTTAACGGTCACTACTGACATTTGCTGTAGCAGGGGACTTCCGACTAGATCTCGGGAGTCTCATCTGTACCCCTTTCCACAGCAGCCGGACAGGCAATCTTAAATAAGTGCCACTTCAATGTCATTCTACTGTTTAAACATCTTCAGAGAACTTTCATTTAATCAATAAGAACAGGTCCTCAATAATCTTATCCTTCTTAAACTCTCCAATCTCCCCTGATGTTCCTTCCCTGCCTCCAGTCACCCTGGAACTTGTTGCCTCGGGGCCTTTGCACAGTCTTCTCTGTGTGCTCTCCCGGACCTTAGGTCCACTCATCTTTCAGACAGATCTCCACTTAACTGACACCAACTCGAGGAAACACTCTTTGCTCTTCCAAATTAAATCAGCTTGCCCTCCTTATTCTATACCTCTGCAATATTCAGCCTATTAATCGCTTTTTCTTTGTTGTCTTATAAACACTTCCTTTTTTCTTCCTACTCAGGCCTTAGGAAGTAGCCAATGTAAAGATACAGCAATGGAGCCCATGGTGACTGATCAGGACGTAAGTATAAATGCATTCAACAACAATTTTGTGATCATTAAGCAAGTGTAAACACCCATGTGCACGCATGGTTAGCATCTCTCCAGTTCTGCTCGGTGTGTGCCTACCAAAGTCCTCTTACATGGTAACAAGAAGGAAAACACTGGAGAACAGATGCACAGAGACCCTAGTAGGTACTCTTGCTACAGAAATTTGTGAAAAAAAGTGTGGACAGAAAGATTATGCAAGTTGCCCATAGTTCTTCAGGTTACAGTCAACACTCAAGTCTACATCATTCCGAACCGCAACGCTGTACTGCCTTTAACCAAGCGTATAGTCTTCATTTAAGCAGAATTTCAGGATTTAAGGTACTGGTGGTTTACCATTACTATATGGAAGCAAGACCCCACATTTGGAACAAAAGCTTACCGTTAAAATATTTGGGTTGTATTTAACAGCAGAGATAGCAGACATTTTTTAGAAGCTGTAGACTTTTTTGCTTCTATGAGTTACTTGTAAACAGTTGCTAGATTTCCAAAACAACCATCAGAAAGATAGCGCCTCCTTTTTTACAAAGTGAAACCTTTATTTAACTGCCAACTACTGACTTTCAAGTTTCTGTTAGCTTCTGTGCAACGACATGTACATTTGTCAGATGCAGAAAGCTACCGAACTTAAACTGATAGAACTTTAAAAACATCTGAACATGCTGACTAGTACGGTTTTTTTTCATGTGAAAAGTATGAAAATAAATCTTTCTAATCAACTTGAGGGAGACAGGAAAGCAGCCAAAAAAAAAAGGATTTTTATATTTCTCCAAAATAAGGGGGAAAATGAACACTCACTTCAACACGAGAATACATATATACTTAAATTAAACCTTACAATACAGGCTACTGAGTTTAGAACAAGAATTTTTTTTTTAAATAAGAGGTGTAATGTGAAGGAAAGATAAGAATGAAAGTCCAAAGACATATTAATCACCACAGGCTGTGCACATTCTGAAGATTTATCCAGAATCCAGTAGGATAGGGGGATACTTACAAATAAATTCTTTATTGTTAAATTATGAGAAAACAATAGCAAAATTATACCAAAAGGAATAAACTGAAAGATACCGCTGGAAAAACATCTAGATTAAATGTGCAGTATAGATTCCTTTACCCAAATAAAGCTACACTTATTTTTATGTTTAAAAACTACATTCATCAGAGAGAGAAATTTACAGTTTCCAGATGCAGTTCTATACTCAATCTTCTCCTTCAAAAAGTCATGGACGATAAATTACACCCCCCAACACAGTTTATCCTGCCCAGAGGAAAAGGCGCTGGGTTTCATAGCCCCCAGCTCGTCAGCGATTGGTTACAGCCACTCTGGAGTGGTGGGGGTGGATACAGGTGGGTGAAAATTTCCCAGCATCCCCGCCTGTCCATGCACAGGTCCTTGTCCAAAGGAATTCGTGGGAAGACATTTATAAGGGCCCGGTCTGAGCTGGGCACCACCCAGGTGAAGGTGGAGGCGCTGTGACTTCAGAGAGAGCTCCAAGAGATGGGGGGAGGGGCTTACTGCCAACGCCCTCCACTGTTTCCATGGTACAGGTGTCCCATGGAAACAAGAACGCTTTCTTGTTTTCTACACCAACCACACTGATAACCATGGCGTGGAGTTAATATGCAGTAGAAGCGACGGAGAAAAGAATTGGAAGGAAAAAGTACGTAACCGACACACCGTAAGGTTAAAGGGGCCTTCATTACCGAGGGGTGATCTCATCTGCATGCCTGAAATCCGAATTCTGTGAGCAAACGGCTGCGATGCTGCTGGAGAGAGAATGAACAAACGGCTGCTAGAAACCCACGGGAGTCGGAGGTGGCGTGGGGGGGACCTGTGTGATATTTCTAACAGGAGCCTTCAGAGTGGTGTCTGAAGCACTCGATTTAAGTCGCCTAGGATACTCTCTCTTGATTTTAGAACTCCTCCTAGTCAACTGAACAGCGGGCTTACCTGCATTTTTGACTAAACTATTGGTCTTTTCAGAAAAAAAAACATTAAATACTTTAATAACTTAATACTAAACATCCTAATCATGGCTTTTCTGAAAGTGCGACACTGAAGCAATTAGAAGTACTAGGCCATGACCTTCATTACTAGCGGACGAACCATGCCTAGACTGCTCTTACAAAATCATGAGGCCATTTATTTATTCAATAAATAATTAACTAACGTGCGCTGCGTGGGAGGCGGTGCACTGGGTCACGGGCACAGTCTGTCCTTGGGAAAGCTCACAGTTCTCGCGATGCCCGCGATGCCCTCTGCCGTTTAGCCCGGCGTTGGGGTTTGGCATCGTCTTCGGGGCAGGCACCGGGGGTATAGATAGCCCTATGCTGAGTTACTCACAGAAATTTTCCCTGAAGTTTTCTACAAAATATATTCCAGTTACTGCCTAATGCTAGGTTTCTGCTAAGGCAAACTGTGTCTCATTCAGGTAAGAATAAGTCATTTTAATGAACACATTATAAAAGAGGTTCTTCTTGTACTGGGAACCACAATTTTCAATCGCAATTTTCAATGTGCTCAATCTGTGTAACATTGATCTATAATAATAACGAAGACGTTTTCAGCAAAGAAGTTGGTAATACAGTGAAGACACCTAACAATGCACGATGCAAGAATGACTGAAGAGACACCATAAAATGGGCGGAAAAAGTTGTTGTTGACTGTTGAATGTATTTTAATCCATGCAAAGTGGGTCCACTATACACAACAAACTGGGAAAGACAGAGTTACATATGAACAAAGAATGAAATAAACGATAGCTTCATGACCAGAGGTAATTCGGTTTAGACTCGAGTGAAGGTCTTTTAGGTATGTCTGCACTTGGTGTTATGCTCACAGATTATTAGAATGCGATTTTTAATCGAATGCAAAGGTGCTCTTTATCTTTCAACGCATAGTCATCTCAAAGGCAGCTTACTGCAACATTTCAGGAGAAAACAGATGGGACCCTGCTCAAGAGGCTGAACATCGTCACCACGATGAGAGAGCGCAAGTCTCTGTCTGTACGACCTCAGTACAGGACTGGATGTGCATATCAAAGCTTCGGTAAACTGCTGATCTCTTTAAAGCTAAGGTCCATCGCAAGTGACATGAGATCCCTAGAAAGTCTCCAACGCGGGAGGACTAACCCCTCGAAATGAAGAAGAGGGCCACTGCTTCTCATCCCAAAGCCTAACGGCATTTGTGAGCTCAAGGAATCCACTCAAGATCACGTTCCTATTATCAAACCCCTTCCCCAGTCAGTCCACTTTTATAAAGGGATCTGACAATACTGAGAATTCAACTGACATCATAACCTGCATATAATCTACATACAAATAATGTTACGGTCTTCAGGATCAAAGTGTGCCTCTCATATTTTGTTATGGCAAGATTATAAAGATGGTCATAAATAAAAACTGGTCTCAGATTCACATCATTAAAGGTATAGTTGTAGAAGTATTCATGGCATGAAAATACCACATCATGAGAGTTTGGAATCAGGGAAGAGCAGCCACTCGGTGCAGTTCCATCAACAAGGGGTCCAGGGAGTCGTGAGCATCCTGAGCTGCTGGAGGGGCTGAAGGGACAGGAGCTGGATTGGGCTGCAGGTAGCTCTTTGAGTCCCGTCACTGCAACTGACATGCAAGGGACCAGGAAGTTGTGGTCCACACCCAGAATTGAGGAAATTGCACAAAACATCTGCTTCAGTCACAGCTGCACAGCCTGGAACTGCTGGCTGGCACGGGGATAGGGAGTGTGACTGGTCTCTGCCAACACCCACGTCTGCCACAAGCCCGTGCATCGGCTGCTGCGCTGCCAGGGGCAGAAACTCGGCTTGGCTTCTGCTTCCCAAACTCATGGAAGCACATCTCACGGGCAGACGGTAAATAACATCCAAAACCCAGAGGAAACACAAAGGAATAAATCCAGATTATAAGTAAGCGCCAACCAGCAAAATGTCAACATGCATAAGAGAAGTCAAAGAGTTCCAGGATTTGTGTGTGTGTGATGGGTTTAGCACCCGGGCCTTTGGTGACGCCAGCCAGAACAGTTTCAGTGGGTAGTGAGTGAAGGGGAAGGTTCGAGAGTGAGCCGGGGTTATAGAGAGCTCAGTCAAAAGAAGATCATTTTAAGCAACGTTGCCCTGGTGGGAGAGAAGAAATTTAACAGTTTGAAGAGGGCATGCTATTGAGTACGAGATTTTGACGGGGCAGGGCGGGGGCTATTTTGGTCATTCCTTTCCCTTCCCTTCCCTTCTCTATCCTAAGATCAGAAGGACATTTGAAAGTATTTAAAATGAGATAAAAGAGCAAGGAAAAGAGAGAAGTTCAAGCTACTTTGCATGGAAGGGATTGTCGACAGAGCAAAGTCTCTAAGGAATTTAGAAGGTAAAAATCTAACAGTGAAGTTAGCTTTTTTCTGAGTGGTGGCCTCACCCGGTTCTGTTCTAAGTGTTGCTCAGTCTGCCTTGAGTTCTGTTCATAGGAAGAGTTCTGGCTCATTTGCCTTTCAGCAACACAGAACTATTTTCAGGTAAGTTTCTTGTGAAATAAAACCTTTATCATCGTGGAGAATGCAGTGTATTATGTGAGGGGTCCTGTGTTTCATGATTAATCATCCAGCTGGTCTCCAGGGCTCTCTACTGATGTTGTCATTGAAAAGTTTTTTATTATTTTCCTATTTATGTCTACTAGTTTGCAGATTAGAACAATGTAGCCCTAGGCAACTACTACTATATAGACTATATTATTTCACAATATAATACTTTATTCAATCAATATCTAGGTTCCAATCCCTTTAATTTAGGTTTTCCTTATAGATTCTCTACATCTAACCCATGGCCCAGGATGGCGATGAATGCAGCCCAACACAAAATTGTACATTTACCTAAAACATATTTTTCACTCATCAGTTTTCAGCAGTATTGCGTACTTAATGTGTGGCCTGAGACACTTCTTCTTCCAGCGTGGCCCAGAGATGCCAAAAGGTTGGACATCCCCGCTCTACCCCTACTAAAAGTGGATGAATCAAGGAATTTAGAAGTTTGATTTTATAATCATACAGAAGAAAGTATCTGAAACCAGTCTTTTTCTTCCCCGCATAGAAAAACACCAGGTAAACACTAAGGCATAATTTCATACCTTGAAATTTCTGGCAAAACTGAAAGGACAAAATAAATCACAAAAAACGACGTGCCATAATAATCTATGCAAATATAGACGATTAAAGGAAATGACTTGCAATCTGAAATAGAATTAGACATCATGAACGAATTACATTTTCTTCCACCAACACTTAGCAGATAAGAGCCTTCAGGTCTTCTTCCCGTTTGATATCTAGATGGGATTAATGGCACATTCAGCCAGTATGAGCTACTTTAAAATAGTAACAACTCAGCACTCACCGTGAGATCTCTGAGAGTCCCAACTACAGAACACTCGTACTGGACTTGGATAAAATGAAGAAGTATATGCTTCACCAGAGAAAGTCCTACATGAATATGATGATCAGGTATAACCATTGCTGATTCTTCATAAAGAGGTTGATATAAAGTGTGTAATTGTTGGTAAAAGTGAAAATAATTCGGCTACTTTACCTTCTTTTTCACATCTGAGGGGTTGGACAGAATCTACCCTGTGGTTCACTTTCCTTCTGACCCTGGAAAAGATAAAGATGTGTTCTTAATGACTCAAGTAAGAGTTGAAGCACAAGCAAAATCTGCAATGTTACAAGAGTTTAGGAGTCTTATGGTCATTTTCTGTACCTTTATTTACTTCTGTACTTTCCTAAATGGTAAAAAAGAACATGGAGTGTTCATAAGCTTGAGCTTGAATTTTACCGTGTCCATCTCAAAGGATTATTTGACAGGATCAAAGAAGATCCTGTATGTGAAATTTTTTCAAAACAAGAAAAGTGTTACTTACTGTAAGTTATGAAACACTGGCAAAACCTTCTCTGGCCATGGTGGTGTAGGTAGTTCCTGAGTTTGCATGATATGGTTATATATTAGGAGGGTTAAACTATCACTTCAGTGCCCTGGGATTTCTCAAGTTATGTCACGGTGTTCACTCTAATTCTCACAACTAACGGAAGACATTTCTTATCTTGTAAAGTGGATGTCGTATACACAATTGCTCACTACGTCATGTGTGGAGGGTAGTCTGCATCAGAGAAAGGAAGCTGCATGCTAAGCCTGGGACGCAGTGGGGCTGGGGTCCTGTCACGGGTGTGCCACCTGTTATCTCTGTGACCTGACTTACTGATGGAGGAGTCTGCATCTTGAAAGGGAATAAAAACGTAATTACCTTCCATGGCTATGAGGACTCGATGAAGAAATTAAAGTGAAACTCACCAGTGCTTAAGGAATGGTATTTGCATTCCTCAAAAACAATAAGCACCAATACAAGATGAAAAATGTTTGAAATTCTCTTGAAATACAGTCATAGGAAGTCTTCAAGGTTTTAGCACTCTGTGTCCCACATCCTGTGAAACTATTTCCCCAGATGGGCACGTGGCTTTCTACTTTCTCTCAGTCAACTGTATGTTTAAGTATCACCGTTTTATGGAGTCCTTTCCTGACCTATCTTCAAGGTCAAAGCCCTTTTCTAGCTCACCATCTTCTTCGACTTTCTTCCTAGAATTTATTACCATTTGAATCAATTGACTTCATTAGTATTCACTGTCTGTCTCCTTTAGGGGCAAAGAGTTCTTATTTATTTGCTCAGTGTTTAGTGCCCACAGCATGTAGTCCCTCTATAACTATTTAAGAATAAATAAATGAACATTAATGATCACAGATGTTTTTCAAAAATACAAACACATGTGTGTATCTATATATATAAAACTTCTCACTAAAATAGCTTTCTAAGAATTATTTGTTCATCAAATTTCGGGCAGAAGAACAAAATAGTACATGAAATGATCCGTTGAATTTAAGGCAAAATATTTTCAAAAGCTCTTGGTGCAAGACTGGCTTAGTCAATGTGGGCTGCCACAACCAAATGCCAGAATCTGGGTGGGTGGCTTCAGTGAGATTCTTCTCCTTGAGTTCTACAGGCTGGGAGGTGCCCACTAACTTTCTCCTGGGGAGAGTGCTCTCTTCCTGGCTTGGAGACAAGGGCTTCACTCTTTTTAAGACCACTAATCTCATTACCGAAGGCCCACTCTTCTTTCTTTTTTTTTTGGTTTATTTTATTTTTCTTTTTTTTTCACATTTTTAAAAATTGCTGTTCAAGCACAATTGTCTTAATACTTAATCTAAATCTACCTTCCAAAAGACAAATCTCCAATGCCATCCCTTTGCATGAGAGGGCTTTAACATGGAAATGTGAGTGGGGAAGATAAACACTCTGTTCATAGCAAAGATAAATGGATTTTCACAAGTGTTTTGGTAAGAATTAAAAAAATATCTTCATAAGCATCTTGTGTTAAACCTCAGTAACTAGCATATATTGTAAATCACTGCTTTAATTTCTACCATTATTTATTATAGTTTTCCAATGCCAATGGTTTGGCCAACTATTACTTCTCAGGTTTTAATTGAAGGCACATTTAAAATATTTAAATAATTAAGATTTTATTTTTACTGCACTGGCATTTCCTGGATAGTTTTGGGAGGAAGTATTTATTATCAAGCTGACAACCCACAGGTGGGTAATTCATGGGAATTATCTAAGACTAGACTACTTGATTTATGTTATTCTTAAACACCCAATCAGACTTTCATAACCAGAATAAACTGCTAGAGAAAATTAAACTCCATTAATTCTTTTGAGGCCAACTTAGTGATCACTCTTACGACAGAATTATCTCAGGGACATATGAACAAGTCAGATAAGTATAATTCATGTTTTCTATTAAGTTGATCTAGAGATCAAGACATTTCAAAATAAAAAAAATAAACATAATTTATATAACAAATGCATAAAATGAAAGTCTACATATTATCAATAAAAAGCCCACTTATCTGAATGAAGAATGAAGATATCAGCTGTCACAATACTCTACTAGACTGAAACTCCACTGAAACTCCATTTGTTCCTATCATTCTATATATTAGCAAGTTCTTAAAACTAACTTGCAACTTTAAAGATTATAAAATTTTAGTGACAAAACTGTACAATGGGTGTATGCTTAAATAGTGGAGTTTATCACACATCCTTACTACATCGAACAACTGAGATCCATTTTCATTTTCAAGAAATAATCTTCAAAAATATACATTCTAGTTTTTATTTAAAATGTAATTGAACAGAAATAAAAACCGTTTATTATCTAAAATGATGAGAATAAAACATGATTACATATAACAAATTGTCAAGTGAATGAGAAAAGGAAAGTGAATGTTGAATTATTTTTCTCTTAAAGGTACTTCAGGTCTAATCAAGTCTAACATGTTCACTTGGAGAGGAGGAGTCAAAATAGCAAAAACGCCTCGTAATCAAGAGATAATGCCAATCTTCGAGGTTACACTTCTCAGGGAAAATCTCAAGTGAGCAAAGAGAACGTAATTTTGCTTCTTTGCCCCTAATTTTCTGCTCTGCAAAATGTGACAGTTGGTCTAGACCTTGTTTGATGTTAACATTCATAAGAAACTGCTGCTCATTTAGGACCACGAGAGGTTTCCCATCACTCATATTAGCAGACAACGAAACACGGCGGAAGTCGGCACCTCCACTTGAAAAATCTGCTTAGTGTAAATGCTCTTGCTTAAACTTCGTGAATTGAAATAGACTGAAAATCCATTAATGATTAGGCTTAATTGCATATTTTGTTTGCCAATACTTAGTTCCTTATGTAAAATAATCCCATTAGAGACTTTTGTCATGTTACACAGATGGTAAGAGGTGTCATTGATAAAAAGAGTTATTACATATACACAGGAATTCAAGATTATCAGTGTGACTTATAGCCTCAATGAATAGATATTTTGTGTAAATCAATTATACTTTCTTTATAATAGTAAATCCACTTAACCCCTTGATGAACTAAAATAGAATATATTACAATATTTCTAATCCTTAAACTTCTGATACGTTTATGCATTATTGTCTCTATCGTTGGCTCAATTTAACTTATGGTATGTTAGGAAGCCGTTTATCAAAGGTAGTCTCACATCTTAGGACTAAACCCAATGCTTTTGCATTAGAACACAATTATAAATCATTTTCACATATTATTGCAATTATTAATAAATATTTGCAAGGAGATTTTTAAAAGGGAGAAACAGGTAACTATTTTATTAGTAACAAACTATAGAAATGATCCCCGAAAGTATCATCTTGCTATTTTATTAGTAAATTAATGTTTAAGCAACTGTCTTCAAACATGTGTCCATGAGGAACAAAACTATAAGATAGGTATGTTTAGCAGATTTATTTATCCTCTGCCCAAAAGGCAGTCTGAAAAAATACATCACTTGTCAATACCAACACAGTTTTATATAATGTAATAACAAACTTAGTTTAAAATTCTTCATGCCGACTATGAAATGGATGGGCCAAGAGCTCATACTATCCTTCCAGCTCCTTTTCACTGTGTTTTTCAGAACCTAGAAGTTATGTGGACGTGTCTCTGACGAAATGCACGCTTCCCTGCCTTAGTCTATTGCTCTCGTGGGGATCCGAATGCTGAATGTCCGGCTTGAAATAAAACACCTCCTAAAAGCTACATATTTAGAAGTAATTTAGCAACCTTTATTTTGCATTCCATGTAATTTTCCTTCCAAACAGATGACAGTGATTTTAACTTAAAATAGAAGCTATAATTGAAGACGTACTTATTATTATAAAGTCTAGAAATGTCTGAGAATTTAATAATTGTTTTGATTAAACTATATCCATGTAGATGAATAAATGAATAATTTCAGAGTTAATCAACCCACATAAAACACTATTATAATAACACTTAAAAGGCTCACATGCCACAAATGATTTCTAGAAAAACAAAAGAGGACTTAAATCATTAGAAATCCACGTACGAAGTGAGATTGATAGAAACTGACTATGGAAGTGAACTAGATGTTAACTATTTGACAGATACCATGTTATCCTCATTGAGTGAAAAAGCAGTAGCCCTTGGTTTTTATATATTTTATACAGAAGCACATAAATGTAATTGATTTTCACTTGATGTTTCTTTTCATTTCTAATATCTCAAGTCAATAAACATTGACTTCTGGAGGTTATTTATACTGATATTTTGCTTTATTTGCCATTTTTATATGTCTCTACTCATGAGCTATATACTACACATTTAATCCTCTATACGAACCTTCCTGTCTAGATAAGCATACATCGTGTCCTCTCCTGTGATGGGAATCTTCAGGATCGACCCTCTCGGTGACTTTCAAATACACCACACGGCAGTGCTAACTAGAGTCGTCCCGCCGTGCATCCCACCCTCAGCGCCTGGTCACGGTGCCTCCCGCAGTCCTCTCAACCCCCTGCAGCCAACCCCCAGCCAACCCCCAACCGCCGCTTCCAGTAACCACAGAGCTGGTCTTTTCAATGGCGTTTTTTACATTCCCCACACGAGTGAGATCACACACTATCTGTCTTCCTCTGATTCATTCCCCTTAGCACGCTGTCCTCAAGGCACATCTATGTGGTCCCAATAGCTACTTTATTAGTAGCTATTACCTACACGTTTTGAGAGACGCCCCCACTCCCCCCAAATGCAGAAAAAAATTGGAATCACATTGTGTCAAGCAAGAAGTGCTATGACTTTTACTACAGATAAGAATTATTTATATACAGATACAGGGTGGGGCCAAAGCAGGGTTACAGGTGCGAGGTCACTGAACAGAGGGTATGATTGCATTATCCTTTGCATTAGTTACTGCATTGTTTTTCCATACGGACGAATGCAGGCCCACTTTTGCCCCACGCTGTATCTCTACATACACAATAGCAGTTACGCAAAGGCTCCAAGTTATATGCAATTACATGAAGCTTAAATGATACAGAAACATCAAGAGAACAAAATAATAAAAGTAATTATATGAAATTTTATGGTAATTCTTTTCTTTTTACGTCCATTTTAATTATTGCATCTCTCTTATGATTGGTAAACAAATCAAAACTTATTTGTACCACGTTATGTTTTACATTTTAGGAAAAGTAGTAAGTATAAGACGGGTAAAAGCAAGGGTCCCCAACTCCAGGACCACGGACCAGCACCTGCCTGTGGCCTGTTAGGAGCCGCGCGGCGCAGCAGGAGGTGAGCGGCTGGAGCCAGGGAAGCTCCATCTGCATTTACAGCCGCTGGCTGCCCCTCGCCGGCATCACCCGCTGCCTGAGCTCCGCCTCCTGTCAGATCAGTGGCGTTGGATTCTCCCAGGAGCTCCAACACTAGGGCGAGCTGCCCCTGCCAGGGATCTGGGTTGCGCGCTCCTTGTGAGAATCCAAGGCCTGAGGATTCGAGGTGGAGCCGAGGCAGGGACGCCTGCGCCTGGGAGAGGCAGCACACAGATTATGGTGAGCAGGGAGGTTGGACTGCACAGGAAACAATAAATCAATTGTTCGCAGACTCCTATCCGAACCTACCAGGGAGTGGCAAGTGACAATTAAGCTGCATCTGGTGACCAGCAAGTTGATGGACTTCGATTACACAGCTGCATTTGGGGGCTGTAAATCAGAATCCCACCCTTACTTTAGTCCGTACGCAGCCTGCCCACCATTTTATTTGCCACTCCGTCCAACCGCTTTCCCGCACTGCGCACTTGTCTCAGTGACGGTTCTGGGAAGCCCGCATGCTAACCCTGGCATGCAGTGAGTTGTATAATTATTTCATGTATATATTACAATGATTACAGTGTAACGATAATAGAAATACAGTGCACAATAAACGTAATGCCCCTGATTCATCTAGAAACCAGCCTCCCCACCCACAGTCGGTAGAAAAATTGTCATCCACGAAACCGGTCCCTGGTGCCTAAAAGGTTGCGGATCGCTGATTAAAAGTATTTCAATGACAATTCTTATACTAATTACCCAAAGTTTCCAGCTTTCAATATTTCACAAATATTTAGTACTTAAATGGAATTGCATGCTTATCTGTTAGTCTCCTAGAGATACTGTTTTCTTTGAAAAAAGAAAATATCCCAAGGCTATAAACATTTCCATAATTATACTAATAAAGCTGAGTTAGCTAACGCATTCAATCATAAAATCAGTTCCTGACTACTGGCTTCCTTCAAATGAGAAACTGGTTTTCATAGCTACGGGGCAATTCAGTCAAAAATAAAGAAGTAAAAAAAATTACAGAATCTGTAAAAAAAAATGGAATCTGAAACTTCATAATTTTCTATATTTCCCACTGTTTTCTAGAAAATCCCTGCTTACAGAAAATATTGAAAAGCATAAAAGAAAAAGTTGAGGTTTCTGTCCACTAAAATAAATTTTCAAAATTAGACTGCTTTTTCCTTTCCCCGTGTAGTTCGACGAAAGTTCATTTTGTGTTCATATTCAGTATGCTTCTTCCTGGTGCTGTTTTTTCCAATTATGCAAGTTGAATTCAGGCCTCACTGCCAAAGTCAGAGGCACAACATGGGGAAACGATGTCAAGAGACACAGGTGGCAAGTGTCGTGCGAGGCAGCCAGGACCTCGTAGATAGAATCTTCCCATTTACAAGTGGGAAAATGAAAATTGTTCAAGAACGGCATTATTGACCACCACAATAATGAAACAAGAAAATGAATATGACTAATTTAAATGCAGCAATATCAAAAGTCAATACTGACTGTTACATGAGTCATATAAGAAACAAAAGCATTATTGAATAAATACCAATACGGATAAATTAAAATATGAATAGATGAATACAAAAAGTGCTTGTTTTCCAGTTTATCAGAGTTGTCTATGGTAGTGTTGACGACAGCGTTAACTGCAGTGGTTTTTCTGATATATCACTTTTACAAGTATTGTCTTTCATGGATTGGGTTTTCGATGCATCTACAAATCATCACCAATCCCAAGATCCCATTAATGTTCTCCTATGGTTTACCTGGGAAGTTCTACAGTCTTTCATTTCATATTTAGGTCTATTGTTGAGATAATATTTGTGTAAGGTGAAAGTGTGTGCCTGAATTCTCTGTCCGTTGTTGGCATATGACGTCCAATTGAATTGCCACAGCACCAGTTACTGAAAACCCATCTTTTCTCCTCAAATGCCCCATGCACCTTTGTCAAAGGTCAGGTGACTCTACTTGTGTTCATGTCAGAGTTGATTGTAACATCCCAGAAAGCGCAGTATTAGCATATTAGCGTGTGATACTGAAGGCAGATTACATGCAATAGTTTGAAATAAAAGCCTAACTTCAGAAAATGAGAGAGAAAATAATATGTTATTGGAAGATAAATACGGGATTAAAAGTATGAAGAATATTTAAGTATAAAACCCTTCCTTAATATGTATTTCAAAGATGGCCATTTAATTTCGGTTTGGAGCTGCATACTTCTACTCTGAAAGAAATAAATATACGTACCACAAAATAACATTATCCTTTGAAAAACTATTGAAATTCTGATAATTAATTCCCCATGCTGGTTGTCACAGTCCTTTAATACTATGATAATAGTAAATATAATTTGTTATTTCTACAAATTAAAAAATGTCAATTAAAGCTCTCTCACCAATGGTTTTCATAGAAATATATTCTAGTTTCATTTTTGTGAAATTTTATTGAATTTATTGGGGTGACACTGGTTAATTTTACCTCCCTTAAGTTAACTTTTCTCAGATACTCCACAGCCGTAGCTACTCCCTGAACAGAGCGCAGGGACCTCCACTTCGTCACTGCCCAGTGATCGAATCGCTGTGAGTACTAGTTTGCATGGAAGGCAATGGTACTTTCAGGGTGTATGAAGATACACTGCTACTTGCCAAACATCACCTACTTTCAGATTGCTCTTTCTTGCAGTTGTGTCTGATTTTATTTTTACCTTCACCATTATTTATCAAGACGTTTTATTAGATACTTGCTTATACTTAAGGCATTTTAGCTGATTTATACTGGGTGCTGAAAAGGCAAATGTAAATTAATGTGGCCTCTGCTGTCATCTCCGTCTATACATCCACCTAACTATCCATCTGCCTATCTACCTATCTCTCTCTATGGCCTGTGTGAGTGCCCGGGCTCTGCCTTCCTGATTGGATGCTGTGGGGGCACGGTTGTTAAGGCAATTGTTCTCGGTTATGCCTTATCGATTGCATTAATCCAGAGGCATTTTTTCTTAGCCCCGTGCTCCTGATTCCTCTGTTCCACTTAGCAGGCCCGAGATAGGACTTTTAAATCATGAAATATACGGTGTTACAGAATGTAAATGAATTTGCACAGGTCATTGGCTGGTACCTTGGTAAGATGTGACATTATTTTGGGCAATCCCAAACCTACTGATTACTATATATTTTATTAAAATAAATATTAGCTTAAATTACAATTTATTATAAAATATGAAATATGAGAAGTTCAATCAGAAAATTATGTTAAAATCAAGTCTACAAATATCCGGTGATAAAATAAACAGGTGTGGTAAAATAAGCAGCTCACTATGTAACTCCAGGTGTGCGAAGAGTTTCTCTGTGCCTCAGCTCACTGGGGCCTATTGATAATCCTGTGACCTCGGGACTTTTAGAGATAAGGAATCTGTTGTTCAATGTCATAAGTAACTGGCTCAAAATCATAAAGCAAGCAGGAGGCTGCACCGTGATTCACACTCGAGAACTATGATTCACGAACCACCTTTTCACCACTACTTCACCGTATCTCTTTAAAATGTCCCCTCGGAAACATATCTAGGAGAGTGACGT
>PVKM010027905.1:0-18559 GCA_004027735.1 Carollia perspicillata
TGAATTTTGCGAAATAAGAATTGAGTATGGTAACAGCTTTGGGAACTTAAATCCTTTTCAGTGATATTTTTAAGAAGCACACTATTCTTAATCTTTGCCATATTGTCAATTAGTGTTTAAGTACCCCCTGGCCCAAATTCATCATTTCTGTGTTGGTTTATTTGGGCACTGATCTCTAAATTCTTTGCCACTGAAATCATGCTAATAAAGGACTGTATTGAAATGTTCTGTGCTTGTATTTTTGAGGGGTTTTTGTTAGTTATTTAGGAAACATTTTCTAGAGCAATGAACCATAGAATAATCAGGTGACCCACGTTTTTCATAAAAAACAAACTGCTTCCAGATGGCGTCAGACACGTAGAAAAGGATATGTGATTCGGCCTACCCAGAGTGTTCCTAATGGACAATTCTGGGTTTTGTAAGGCAGTGTTTCCAAACTTGCTACCTATTCCAAGCATAAGAGGTATAAAGGGGATAAGTATTGGGAACAGCTGTGACTAACTAGATGCTGTTAACATAACAGATTAAGCAGCCCTATGTGAGAAGAATCATGCTGTAAGAACAGGTCAACCAGTTCATAAATCAAGTTGTGGGTGAATCAGGTGCAAACCTTAGATCTAAGGTTCATGTCATAAAACATCTTTCATTTACCTTACAGAGATATCCACAAACTTGAGGTGCTTCTTGAATACCTGAAACAATCTCTCTTCTGCAACTTTACTGTTCACAACACACAAAAATAATTTTTCATAAAAACAGAATAAACTCACATGATTGGTAAGTGAAGCAATAGGCAAATCAAATGGTGTGAAATGTTCTAAGTGTACATTAAGTCTTGAGCCTTTAGGTCAGCTGACCAGTCCCCATTCCTTAAAGCCCACGTCCAGTTTAAGAGTGGGGTTGGACACTCCCCCTTTTCCCCATTGTCTCCGTCCTAATGGTTTACCTCCTTCCAATGGACTCTGATTCCTAATAGGTTTCTGACCTTCTCCACACCTGTTTCTTGTTTAAATCCTCGCTTAACTCCTTGGACATAATCCTGGAAATTTATCCGGCTTTCATCTGTGCTTTATCTCGTTCAACTCACGCAGCTTATATTTATTCCAGGTCCCTCTGAGGAAGTACTTAATTAAGCCCAGCCCTGCCCCTAGGACCTGTGCCCTACACCAAGGTTCCTATCGTGATATTCCTCCCAGGTTAGCTTTGGCATCAAGTGAGTGAGCATTTTCACTGTGTCGCTTTCAGGCCATGGAAGGCTTGACTCCCACAGGAGCTGCCACACTTCTCTAAGCCCCAACCTTCAGAGCCATCCACAGAAGCTCCTTTGCAATGCTCCTTCTGGCCATGGTCTCCTTGGTGAGGCTGTTTCATTTAATTCTCTGCAGGTCACTTTGGTCTCTTGGCCTGTGTTGCTCTGGGGCCACTCTGTAACGTCTTCGCGGTGCCCTCTGTTTTCAGCTCTCTGCATGCCGTGTGCGTTTATTTTATGGGAAGAAATTAGCAACTCTGTCTTTAATGGTCAGTGATTTGAATGGTCAGTAAATCTCTTTGCTTTCAGGTGCAGGGACAAGGAAAGGACTCTTTTCCCTTGAGCAGCTGTCCTAGCTATCTGCACCTCCATTTCTTTGAGATTATTCAACCACTTTTAAAGCAGAGTCCTTGCATCCTCAAAGAATCATGTCCTAACTTTCCAAATTCAGTGCCCATTTCCAATGACCTTGTGACTCAAACCTGCGTACTTGTCTTAGTCCATTCGGGCTGCTCTATTAAATACCATAAACTGAGTGGATTAGAAACAACAGAAATTTATTTGATAAATTTCTGGAGGCTAAGAAGATCAAGATCAGAGCAGAGGCAGATTCCCCAACTCACTTCCTCATCCATGGCTGTCTTTTTGTTGTGTCCCTCCACTGTGGAAGGGCCAAGGAGTCTCTCTGCAGTCTCTTATAAGGGCACAGTCCTCATTTTTGAGGACCGCTGTTTCATGACCTATTCACCTCCTAAAGGCCCAACCTTCAAATACCATCACATTGGGGGTTGGGTGTCAACATACACACTTTGTGGGGCACAAACATTCCAACATAGCAGTACCCTTCCATTCTCCCTAGAATAGAGTTGACGAAGAAGAGAAGACGAAGAAAGAGCTGGTGCCTATCATCCAGCTCATGCAGTGGGTTTGGGACAGAAGCAGTGACACGGGCACTCTGGTCCAGCCTTGGGGCAGTAGCGACCTTAGTGCAGTCCTAGGGGCCACTGAACTTCTTTCAGCACCCCAGATTTTGTTCTACCTCACCACAGTTTCAAAAGAAGGGTGGAGTGACATGGAATTCATGAGAATCCGCTTCCTAAAAGAGTTTGAGCTAGCACAAGGATTGTAAACTTCTGTGAAGGACCTGGGTAATAACTATTTTAGGCTCTGTGGATCCTGTAGTTTCATTCCAACTACTCAGCTCCACTCTCACAGCATGAAAGCACCCATAGACAACAAATGAATGGACTGAGGTGCCTTTATTCTAGTAAAACTTTATTTACAGAAACAGATAATGGACTAGTGAACAGGAAGAAAATCTGGCTTCTTGTCAGGTCCTAAGCAAATTTTGACATAGGCAATCAACTAGGTTGACTTAATCAATTAAATCATTTACTTTAATATGTCATGACTCCATTATGACCCCCATTAAACAAATCATAAAACTGGCTCAAAAAGGTGAATTACATGGACTAAGGTCACAGTAGGAGTAAGTGATGAATTGAGGTCTTTTCTCATTGCAGTGCCCACATCTTTTTAAATTATATCACAATATTTTCTCTACCATATGGATATTTTCTATAATATGAAATGAATGTTCAAAAGCTAGGGAAGCACTTTGCACACCCCACACCCAATGCAAATGAACAAATAATGTCTACACAAAAATACACTTATACCTATTAAGCAATTCCTCTATGAATAATGCATAAAGGAATGCTTGTTAATTATATTTGGAGGTGTATTTTCTACTTTAATAAAATTGTATAAGAATCCAATTAATTTGGGGTACATTTTAAGAGAGAAAATTAAAAATAAGCAATTTAATAAGTTTAAAAGTTTAAATTGGTCTGTAATTTTTTCTAATAATTCTATAGAAATCTCTTTTTCCAAATAAATACCTTGACTTTACTGGTTTTTAACATTATTATTACTGAACTATAGTACAAAGTTTAAGGCATATATGAGTTAAGCGTGATATAGTTTTCCCAAATGTTACATTTTATGGAATCTTGACACTGTATACTGCCTGAAGCAAATATTACATACTGAGTCCAAATCTTTTATTTACTTATGGAGGAAAAGGCAGACTAGGCTGGGGTCACTATCAGGTTTTTGTTTTCCCGCGATACTTTTTCATCTTCCTTTCTTTACTCCCCTTGGGAATCTGTCCCCACATTGCCTGCATCCTAGGGGGGCTGTCAGTCATTTCCTCTAGGTCCCAACATCATCATACCCGATCCTGACACAATTATTGGATCAAGGGGTAAACCGGCAGCCTAAGCAAGTCAGGGTTCTTTTGCAAGACTGTT
Organism: Carollia perspicillata; assembly: GCA_004027735.1. Classification (NCBI taxonomy): domain Eukaryota; kingdom Metazoa; phylum Chordata; class Mammalia; order Chiroptera; family Phyllostomidae; genus Carollia; species Carollia perspicillata. The sequence goes on from PVKM010027905.1 coordinate 3,562, forward strand.
AAATGACTTCTGGGAATAACTTTCCTTCTGTTGATATTGCTAGATTGGAGTTTGTGGAGTTGGGTGCTGGTTACCATTTTCGATGATACGCAGATAAAGCCAAGTGGAGACAATCAGAGATTTAATATAAATGGAGTGAGAGCGAGACAGCCCTGATGAGCTGAGTCTCTTGAAACCATGCCCTGTTTCTTGTGGCTCTTTGATTTTCTGTGCTACCCTAGTGTTCTTCCCAGGCACATGAGCCAATAAACCATGCTGTTAAACTGGAACTTGTTTGATTGCGTCTCTTATACTTGAAATTGAATATCTTACACATGAGATGAGATAATTTTAAGAGGTATGTTGGTAGTGGTAAGGCTCTCCTTCAGTAGAATGAAACAATTGAGGGCAGGAGTTTTCAGGATTTTCTGTTGAGATACACATGACAGACAATGTCCTTTGGAGAGACATAGTCCTATGTGCAGGTTCCAAGTTAATAATAGCTACCATTTCATACCTTTCTGTGCTGTTCTTGAAAGCATATTAAAATGCTGGTATTCAGAGTATCTGATGTTACATAACAAACCACACCAAGACCAAGTATCATAAAACAAAATTATCTGTACACACCAAGATGGCTTGTGGGTGCTCCATAATGTCTGGGGCCTCGGCTGTAAGAACTCCGATGGCTGGGAGTGACTTGAATGGCTGCAGCCTGGAATCATTTGGCAGCTTCCACACCAATTGCCTTAAAAGGTATGGCAGAAAGAATGGACTCAGCTAACCTTTTGCTTAGCTTCTCCATCATAGTGGCTTTAGGGCAGTCAGAACTCTTTTATGGCAGTTCAGGGCTCCCAGAGAAAGTGTTCCCATGAGTAAGGAGTAAGTCACATGATATTTTAAGGCTTAGCATCAAAAGTCACATAACAACATTTCTACCGTATGTTCCGTTGGTGGAGGTAGTCACAAGCCCATCGAGGTGCACAGAGAAGGGACAAAGACCTTACTTCTCCATAGGAGAAATGTCAAAGATTCTCAGTAATTTAAAAACTGACACAATGGTGCATGGAAAGATTATTATTATAGGCATGACTTTGAAGCCATTCTAAGTATATAGTAACATATATGTGTGTGTATACGTAAAATCACAGGTATCAGTAGCAAGATAAACATTTTATGTTGTCGTAGCCCATTACAGCACTTGAATTGCAGAACTCCTGGACTACACGTGGGACTCAGGGCACTATCTATACGGATAGAATATAAATGAGAGCAAGAGGCCGAAGCAGAAAAAACTAAGAGATGAGTTGAACGAGAGGCTGGCAAATGTTAAAGCCAAAGTTGGCAGGTATTCTAATATTTCCAGAGTCACCTCTAGGGATAGGATTCTGCCTCCCACATTCCCGATTCACTCGGCATCTGCTGGAAGGTACAGAGATGCCATCTGTGCGCACGAAGTGCTGCCATGCACCCCGACCAGCTGGAGGTGGCCTGAGATTCTCTGGGCCAGGCCGGCCATGCTGCGTGGAAAAACAACCAGGAGACACGGTGGAGTGTTTTCATTTAACCATCTTTCTCTAGCCCTGGCATAGGATGCTTGATTCATCCCTAATACTGAGTCACACCCCACGACTTCCTATTTGGAGGAGAGAGTGTCTGAGTCAGATCCACGCTATAACCAGCTTCTCCACTCTCACCTGGTTGTGGCATATCACTAACCACTGAATCTCAGGCAATGGTCTACATTGTGGGAAAATCCCACACTACCTTTTCTCTGATGTGCCATCTTTGACAAGGGGAAGTGTGGGAATAGCGGCATCACCACCATCACTGAAAGTGGTTAAGGAAAATGCCTGTTTGCTTCATTCGTTAGAGAAGGGAGTTGCACCTTCCGACCCACATTAGGTTTCCATAACTCAAAGCCCACTGATGCATTTTCCCAAACCGCACGTGAGTTTACTTCCTGCAGTAAATGTCATCATGAGCCTGGATCATAGAAGCAGGGGCAGTTTAAAAAAATACCTCTCTGTGATCTTTCAGCTCCTTAGAAATTGGGAAATATAAGAAGGAAAAAAGGAAGTCTTTTATTCTTAAAATCATCCTTCCAAAACTTGGAGAAGAGACTATTCACATCTTTCCAGTCTTAAAAGATGATTATAAGCTGGAGTTTGAGAGGCCAGACAGAATTTGAATAACTGGCTCAGTTAGTTATGAGTCCTGTGTTTCAAGCCAAATCTTTTTCTCTTATCCTGCCTCAGTTTCCACTTCTGGGGATAACAATTCTGACTTCACTTGTTTGTTTTGATAGTTACACAATTTAATATACATAGCTGGCATGTCATAGATACTCAAGTTAGTATTCCTTTCCCTGTGAAAGGAGAGAATTGCTTTTATTTTCTGCCCCTCAAATCTACATGTTAATGGGATCTATATTTGGATGTGTCTCATATTTAAATTACAATTAGAGTTTGTGTGATTGTACCTAATTGACAAAATGATTGCTCATTCTGTTAAGGACATATTAAAAACAAAAATACTTGAGGGGATCAGACCTATGCTTCGTTCAAATAAGATTTTTGAATATTTGATATGGGTCTCAAGGTTAAAAATTAATAATATTCAAGAATATTCTTACACTCTTAAGAACTCTTTATGGGTAGGTTACTCTTCTTTGACATAAGTAAAGTTTAGCATAAGTTTCCCATACTGTAGGTAATGATCATTAACTTACCTCTCTCATTGTCTAAAAATATTTTAATTTTATTTAAATGGAATTTAGCAAAAGTGCTATCAATCAAAAATGGTTATTGAAGGAATTAACTTCATTTGTTTAGACACTTTCGTGGAGCCCTTCGGTGTTAGTATACAGAGAATGGAGCTCTCAGAACAAAGAGAACTGAGTTGGCAATCTACCTCTACTGCTCACGGGCCACATAACAATGGGCCATTCATGTAGCCTTTCCAAGGTTTAGTGTTGGTGTCTGTGAGTTGGAGAGTGTGTTAGTGACTGTGTCCGGGTTGTTAGGACTATGTGAGTCTCACGCCAGGCACAGCGCTGGGGGGGCGTAAGTGCATCTCCTCCTCCTTTTCCTCTTCCTTCTTCTTCAATCTACCAAACGGCAAGGACCTCATTATTTATGTTGACCTCATACAATAGGCTCTTTATGTTTTTGATCATTTAACGTCTGGTTGGTTTTTTCTTAGGGAAGTTGATCTGGCCTACACGTGGTATTCCAGGAAGGACTAATAGAATGGCAGAATTTTACATAAGGAGTAGATAATTTCTTATGCTCTGTTATGGTTAGGTTCTCTGTTAAAATGGATAATTCTGCCATTGCTTTAAGGAGGGTGATAATGTCATGTTGCTTTGATTTTAATGAGATCTGTCCTGAAGGTAGAACCCTTTGAGGGCTGCTTTATGAAACACCAACCCCAGCTGTTTTATGTTCTGCAGGTGCTATGTAAATGTCAAATATTAATGTTTTACTATCTAGTAAAAGAGATGAAATAAGATTTTTTGTTGCTGCTTGTTTCATAGGCTGCATATAAGATTGAGTCATTGTCCTTTTGATTATTCAGCTGCAGAGTTTCTTTGCTTTCAAAAGTATAGTGAAAATACCTGCCAGGAATGCTGTCATATTAATAATAAGAGTAAGCGTGGTTAATATTTAGAAAAAGCTTATTAGATATCAGGAGTAGTACTAAGCTCTCTTCACATATTGTCTGCTATAATCCCCACCAAACCCTATGAAATAAGTAAAAGGCTTAGTTTCACATTGCAGGTAAAGAAACTGACATTTGAAAACATGAAAGGACTTACTTGGTAGCTCCAGTGGGTGGCTGAGTGGAGAACTGAATCCAGATTGGTTTGATACCGAACTCGAAGCAATTAGTCATCCGTCCAAAGCTGTCTAACATAAGAAAGATCAGAACACCATTGTGTAACTAACCATATTCCAAGACAGACAAAAAGAATTCCATAAGGTTTTATGAAAATGAGAAAGGGAATAGGGAAATATGTGGTAGGGTGCATAGAAAGACATTGGCTATTGATGGGGGATAGGACGTGGCTGGGTCACCTATGTAGAGAGGACAATTCGAACAAATTGAGTGGGGGCAAGATGATTAGACTAAAAGTAAATTATCCAGCACAGCTAGAGTAGGGACCTCAAATGCAGATATCTGCAGGGCCTGTCAGGGTATGAAAAGGAATAAAACTTGTGTGCAGGAGTCTTAAGGAATGACGGAGTCTGCCAAAAACTGAAGACGGTCTGGCTCTCCAAAGGGGACAGCAGATACTTAGTGATACTTGTGAATATTGTCACATGAGAATGAAGACACAGTGTTGCCAGAAATTCTGAATTTTTAAAAGAGTAGAAATTTAGATTTTTTCATGTGCTGTCTTCTGATGTTTTTAATGTTAACAACTCATATAAAATTTTCAATAGTACTAACAAGATAAAAATATTTTAGAAACAACCCAGTCTAGAGCCTGTCAGTTTGCTTTTCTGAATTTGAATATAAGAAATTAAAACATCTTTGGGTCCAGAATATCGAAAACAATGAATGTCAAGCTCAAGACTGTTCTTAAATAGTTAGGCAGAGAGATGCAGCATCCGAAGGCTTTTCAGCAGAGGCCTGGGGTGGAGAATGATTGATGCGGCAATCACCCACGAATGGCTTGTGGGTGAGAGAAAGAGCAGGCAAGATGGCAAAGTTGGCAGCAGTTCCATTCATCAGGGTAGCTGGATGGAATGGAAACATAACAAGAGCTACCTATCACTACTACAAACTGTTTAACTCTACTTTTCACAGTACATTAGTAATGCCCCCTCCAACAAGACCCCACAAAAAACTATTTAAGAATGGGGCATCCCACTCTGAGGGGTCCTTCCTAAACTTCATCAAATGATAGCTTATCAAAGAACGGGATGACCTTCATCTACAAGGTCCTATGATGCTTTCCCTGCCTCGTCTTCCTTGGGCTGGTGTAACGTCACAGTTATACCCATATTTTGGCATCGTTAACCCAGCCAGACTGTGAAGATTGGTAAGGGAAAGGTCCATTCTCTCTTAGAACTCTCTATGAAAAACTGGGATACAGGAAAGAAGAAAAATTTTGCCCATACCATAGTATCTCACCCGAAATATTGGATGAGATTTTAAAGCCAGACCCAGAAAATGTAAGCATTTCTTTAAAATGGAACATGTCTGATTCATTTATACAATTACATATTTCCCTGAGGATCTACATTATGCCAGGCACTGTGAGAAATGAAAATATGAATACAAAATCCTTGCCTCAATAGACAAGATGTGTGTGGTTCAACCATTTGATTGTTCCTGGTGATGTTATGATATGGGACCAAAGCAGAACCATGCAGTGTAGGCAATGATACATTTTATAATGGAAACTAGACAATATTCTGGTCCTGTGCCTTTCCATGGGAGGAGAGATTAAACCTATTTAGGAGAATTAGGGAAAGTTTTATGTAAGAAGATATATGTATTTAAGGTAGACTTTGAAAGATAAGTAGGATTTAGGCATTATGAGAAGGCGAGGGGGCAACATTCCCCACAGAACGAGTAGCATGAGAACATTTAGGGAATGTCCAGTATGTTAGGGCACAGGCTACGTGGTTAATGATATTGTGAGATAAGGTTGGAGAGATGGTTCAGACCCTAAGGTCTAGTCAAGATTTTGATTTTGTGACCATGGAGGAACCCTTAAATTACTCTGTTCAGAAAGGTGAAAGGGCAGAAGCTGGGCTTTGGGGATATTAAGCCCATATTAACTTGAGCGTGGTTTCCGAAGTGTGGGCCAAGTAGTGGTGGTACACAAGATGATCTCGGGAATGAACATTTACTCACCAGATCCATATCTACTTCAATGTCTTAGATCCAGAGAGTTACCAGGGTATTTATAGGTAAAACTAATGAGAAAGAAAGAGACCCCAACAGTTGGAATAGCCAGATCACTGAGGTCTGGGAAAGCACAGAACCCTGAACTTCAACCTCCCCACCCCAGAATCACCCCCTATTTATGTCTCTTACCTGAAGAAATAGTTTCTTACGGGGAAAAACTGCCTCTACCTTTCTAGAAAAATATGAGACTTTCCCTCCTATCCCACCACTTATTGCAACTCAACCTGCAATTAGACAACTAAGTTCTACTGTTTTTCAGGTATCAAGCTAGACACTGGGGTGGAAAAAACCTGGTATGCCTTTGTGGGATTCCCAGTCTATTAACAAAGACATGCATTCAACAAAGAAATGCAAAATTGCCAGAGTCAGGCCTATAAAAGAATGGCGCACAGTGATTTTAGGTACAGGAGACATTGTCTTCGTCACAGAGATGGAGAAATGACAATTATGACATAAGAGATACTGGGCTTTGAGAAGACAGTAATGACCCAATTATACACAGCGTGTATGTGTCATATTTGAAAATCAAATACTTGCCCTTGATTTCAAGATCTGCGACCTTAATTACTATATTGTATCTTTCTCCAAGTCTGTGGGCTCTTATCCTCCCAAGAAGCAAACGTAGAGCTGAAGGATAGAGCCAACGAGCACATGCAACTTTGTGTAATGGGCTAATTTTTTTCCTGAGAAGTGGCATTGTGCTAAGGTCTGAAACCTGAGGGTTGAACAGAGATATAGGAAAGGGATCTGGAAGAGCTTTCCTTGTAGGGAAAATAGCCTATGGATGAATGCCCTGATGAAGAAGGGCCACAATGATTGAAAGCTAAAAAGTGTTCACTGGAGTACATTAGAACAAGCAAGAGTGTGTTGGGAAGGCTCACGGGATGGATTAGTGGAGTGCACCCACGTAGGTTTTCTAGACTCTGTAAAGTTTTTAGTGCTCATTCTAAAATTAATTTATGGAAAACAGTATGGAGGGTCCATAAAAATTAAAAATAGAACAGTCTATGACCCAGTGATTCCACTTCTGGGTATTTATCCAAAACCCAAAACACTAATTCAAAAGGATATAAGCACCTCTATGTTCATGGCAGTGTTATTTACCATTGCCAAGATAGGGAAGCAGCCCAAGTGGCCATCAAGAGATGAATGAATAAAACAACTCTGGGACATTTACACCATGGAATACTACTCAGCCATAAAAAATGTTACCATTTGTGACAGCATGGATGGACCTAGGGGGTTTATGCTAAGTGAAATAAGTCAGTCAGAAAAAGACAAATGTCATATGATTTCACTTATATGTAGAACCTAAAGAACAAAATCAACAAATAAAACAGAAAGAGACTCATAGATGCAGAGAACAGACTGGCGGTTGCAGGAGAGATGGCCATTAGGAGATGGGTGAAAGAGGTCAAGGGATTAAGAAGAACAAACTGGTAGTTACGAAATGCTCGTGGGGATATTAAATACAGCACATAAAATGTAGTCAATAATATTGCACCAGCTATGTATGGTGCCAGGCAGCTACTGGAAATACTGGGGCAACGCTTTAAAGTATGTGATTGTCTATCTACGATGCTATACAACTGAAATCAATACAAAATAATACTGAAAGTAAACTGTAATTTGAGATTTTTTAAAAGCAAATAAATTTAGTAGCAATGTTTTATTTTTTTTATTGTATGGTTTACTTCTACTTATGGTTTTCACTGTGAGAGTGAAGAAGTTGTTTTACATAAATGAATAACATTAACATGATGAATGGATCTAAATAAAAATGTAGCTTCATGAAATTTCTGTGGGTGGCGTGTGAATGACTGATATTTAGGAAACATGAGGCTGTGACTTAACGGGCTTGTCAACGGTGACACGTCGCAACTGCAGTATTCAAAGGCTGCGGAGTGTGTCTCTCAGGCCAGTCCTAATATGGGAGACTGTTTATTTCAGCCAAAGTCTGCTACAGTCCCTTTCAAACAATGTTCTCTGCCCTTTGACAAATTGTTCCAAGTACAGTGGTCTTTCTTATTTTGTTTCAAACACAATGGCCAAATTTCACCATGGGCGGTCATCAGTATCTCAGGTCTTCCAGAGAATGAACTGTGGCCATTTCTTCACATGGAAGAAAATAAGAGATCAGGCACCAGAACAAGAGTGATGTAGACATTATCATATTGATAGCAACTCTAGTCCCTACTAAGAAATTCTAATGTTTACATTGGAAGCTCAGAAACTTCCTCTGAAGACAAGACTTTACCATGAGGAAGAAGTCTATGAAAACTATTGCTTTTTAGTGTATGGAATATTAGCACTTGAGAAAAAAATGAGGTTTGTCTAATCACAGCTTACCCTGCTCACAAGTGAAACGCTTGAGGTTTAGGAAAATGACTTAGGAAAGAAATTTACCCAAAGTCACACAGATACCACATGTCCTGACTCAACCTTCCACTCCACACCATGTCAGGCAAGCGGAGAGCTAACAGAACCCAGGAAGGAGAGTTAGAAGGGGCATTATGGTAAGACTTGTATGAAACCATCCTCACCAACCTTTCCCTGCTCGCTGGATCCTGCACTCCGCTGTACTTACACAGTCACCGGGCTTGGTCCGTGCTTGGTAGTGTTGAAACACAGGGACAACTTCCTGGCTCCAAAAGGAGTGAAGGAAAACAAATGCATACAGAAGTGAAAGGTTTACTTCTCTTCTGTTTCTGAATCACATGCACGCTTGGCCATCTCCACCATCCACCTGAGGCCGTGCAAGCCAAGTTTCATCTTGGAAAAAATGGCCTGTAGGAAAGACATCTGGCTCTACTCATTAATTATGGAGCACTCCTTTAAGAAATCGTATTCAGCTTTGGAAGAAAAACTTCATTTGCTTCCCCAGATGCAAATGATGTGGTCATTTAGAATAATATGCAAAATGTTTCCTGTTTAAGCAGAGCAGAAGAGAAGGTCCTTTGAGACATTTTCCTCTATAAAGAATTTAGATCACTTATCACTGGAATTATGAGGCAGACACAGCCAGACTCCTGCGGCGGGAAGGGACCAGCAATTGGTTTTTTCCAGGGACAGTTTTTTGTCCTGGAGCAGAGAGAGTATTCACTTTATCAACTGTCGATTATTTAATTCTTGCATCCTAGGCTTCATTTTCTTAAACAGGAAATTTCTGTGGCATAATTGCATTCCCACATAGTATGTAACCAGGAAGAGACACACTAGTAATGTGTGATAATAGAAAACAAATCTTTCTTTGTAACAACTTGAAATAAGATTAATCAAGCAAATGATGAGTCATATTAAAGAAGGATTCTTTGTCTAACGGAAGAAATCGCTTCATTTTCCCTTAATTCATAAGCTCTCCTAGTGCATTAAAAAGAGACTCTAATATTCTGAGTCTGTTTACAGACAACCATGTCTAACAAGACTGAAAAATGGGGAGATGTCTATGCTTTTCCACTTGGGGAAAGGCGCGCTGTATTTTCTCCAGAACTCTTTGATTCACCCTGTCTGAGAGGCAGTCTGTGAAACTCCTCTGACTTTTGGGCAGACTCTGTCAGGGAGGATATGGGCTCCCCTAACCTGCCGCACACCCTCTTCCCCCTGACTCCCCTTACAGGACTGCACATTTCATGGTATCATTTTGCCTGTGTTCCGACAGCTGCTCGAAGGGAGAAGGCATTAAGTTAGAATGGACAGCTGACATTTTGGAAGATCATTTCCTTGCACTGTTCTGAATCTAGAAGGAAGTGGGTGCCATTTTCGAGGGCCATATTGATGAATATAGACTTTGGCACCAGGCACCTCAGGATCAGTAGATCCAAATCCTACTTTTCCTATTTATTAGCTGTGTGATCATGGGTGAGATACTTAACATCCCTGATCCTCTCTGTTTTTCATTCACAAAACCAGAAATAATTGCTCCCAACATTTTCCTGAAATTTAATTGGAATGAAAGAATGAATGAATAACTAGTAAAATTTTGGAACCTAATAATTGTGTAACAATGAGTAATTATCGTTTCAATTTTTTAACTGTTTCCTAAATTCCAAGTTTTTCATTGCTGATAACAATTTAGTTCTGTGGTCTCAATAGCACCTAACAAAGTGCTTTTGCACAAAATTGTGGCTCTATAAGCATTTGTTGCATTCAATTCAATTCCCAAGTCTGAATGAGCAATAAAACTGACACATGCTGTGTCTGCCAGGAAACACACTGGCAAGGCTCAGATTGTTCACATGTGTTAGTTGAAAACGGTCTAAGAGGAGAGAGAAGCCAGGCCTTTAAAACAGCACTTTGGAAGCCATCCAGGTCTCAGCTTCACTTATCTTGCAGAAAAGCACAGGCAGGGCAGCAGACTCTGTTTCTGAACAGCTCAGTAGCCTTCACTGAAACCAATGTCCAGAGAGGCTGGTCAAGGGTCAGAGTGGCTGGATCTGGTAAGTCCAGTTTATTTCTTATCTTGAATTTTTTTTAAAAGGCAGTCAAAAAAGGTACTCTCAATGTATTAATCATCAATACAAAGTGTTACTACAAATAAATGAAAATAATGATTTTTTACATATTCAAAAAATGGACAAAACATACATATCTACACAAGTGCAGTTATGACTGGCTTATACAGACTAGGTGCTTGAATCCTTTGGAGGCTGGTAGGAAATAAATGGTGTTCTCAGAATGGATTATTTGAGGAAGCTTTAATAGGGTCTAGGGAAATCAAGTTGCCAGTGTAACGTCTCTGGAATAGTAACATCAAAGTGTTGTTATCAGTTTAAACCAGCGGTAACAGGAACCTAGAATGAGTCATATGGTGGGACAACCTTGACTGGAGCTGTGACTTTGTCTTGACAGATACAGTCAAACCTTCAACAACCATTCAAGAAAAGGGTTCAATCAGGGGAGACACCTTGACCCTACCTCCCTTCCTTCATTCTCTTCCGTTGTTTCCATCAGGAGCCAGATGGCAAAGACACCCGTTGGTGTAAGGGCACAGAGGAAGAAGGAGGAAATGGGGCTTGAAGGGGTTAATATTTTGAGCCATCTCTCAAACTGGTCCTACGACAGTTACGTATAGAGTAGAGTGAAGGTGGAGCGGCCTGAGAAAATGCTGTAGACTCTGTGTTTCCCTCAAATTCATATGTTGAATCCCCAGTGTGATGGTGTTTGGAGGTGGGGTTTGGGGAGGTAATTAGGTCATGAGGGTGGAACCATCATGAAGGGGATTAGTGTCCTTAAAAAGGAGACTCAGAGAGCTCACTTGCCCCTTCTACTATGGTAGGTTTCAGTGAAAAGATGACTGTCTAATGAAGCAAGATGTGGGTTATCATCAGGCACCTCCTGATCTTAAACTTCCCAGCCTCTAGAATTGTGAGAAATAAATTAATTATCACTGTGTATAAGCCACTCCTATGGTATTTTGTGACAGTAGTATGAACAAACTAATATGGGGAGTTAACAGCTCCCTTTTCAAGAGACAATGAACTTATTAGGAGTTCTAATGCATTTTCTGTTCTTTGCCTCCTAGTACAGAGATTCAGAATAATGACAGGTTGCTTCTCCTTCTACTACCCTAACTGACTCCTCTCCATCACCAGTACTGACCCACCACCTATACTGCCAAGTGTGCATTTCCTCCCTGGAAGAAGTTGACATCATGTCCATATTTGTGGATCTAGGGTAGACACCACCTGCCACTCTCCTTTTACTACCCTTGGTATGAGTTAGGGTAAAGGGAAATTATCATTAAATACAAAATTACTTTGGTAAGTGTAATTTTATAGAAAGTGATTTACTAATGTGGTCAGTCTTTATGAATGCAGTATATACTGTAGTAATAATAATACTATTTTATAGTCTTGTAGAGTTTGCAAAATGCTTTTCATGTTGTTTGCATTGCATTCCTAAAACATGAGGACCCAAACTCAAAAATGTTAGACGGCAGCCACAAGGTCACAGACTACTATGTAGAAGAGTGAGGACTTGAATTATATCGGATGTATGTAAATCTCAGACTGTGTCAACTGTATCAGTGTACAAAGTATGGACTGAGGATGGCTAAGCATCTTCTCACATTCCCCCAAAGTCTCACACCTCCATATCTTCACCTATTTGTGTCTTTGAGATAAGGTCTTGAAGACTCCTGTTAAATTTTCAGAGAGGGAAGATCTTACATGGATTGTTACTAGTTTATGAGAGTTGTTTTTTTAGTCAGTTTACACAGGAGGAAATGAGACATGGGGATGTTAAATTTGCATGGAAGCAGATAATGAAAGGGATTGGGCAGGAGGTGCTGAGCAGCCGTGGGCAAACATGAATACTCAGGCATCTTGGCGAGCATTTATCAATAAAACCAAATGTGAGCAACTTACCCTGTTTTGTCTGGAAACTTCTGTGTTTTTGCCTCGAGAATCAGTCCCACATCTCAGGAAATTCCTCAGACCTGGGTGAACAGGGATGGTTGGTCACCTTACAGGTAAGTCCTCCATTAATCACTTTTTTGGAGAACAGTACTTTTGTGAAGGAATTATAGCCACTCCTACCTACATTTTCTTGGCCAAAGTTCATCACATGGACACTCCCAGGACACTCCCAACTTCATTAAGTTGGAGATAACGTAAACATCCTACGGGGAGCAGCAAAACTGGACCACTTCGCCAAGGATAATACAACTTATGATGGATGGTAATTACTACAGCTAATTACGCAACCTGGAGGGAGTGTGGAGGAGGCATGGGAAAGCCTTCAGAGGTTTATCTTCCACTTGTCGTCTGCATCTTTTAACTTTTTACAAGAATTTAGATTTCAGAATTGGAAGGGACATCAGAGAATATCTGGTTCAGTCCTCTGGCTTTGGACTGTCATGATGTGACCACTATCATTATCTTAAAAGTGAGACATCTGATGTTCATGTAGGTGGATCCCTACCTTGCCCCAGATAGGAAGTGGTAGAGGGAAGGCTATGGCTCAGTCTTTCTGTTTCATAGTCCTTCCTACTTCTCTCTTTATTACTGCATGAATTTTGAATTTGGCTGAAGGTCCTTTTGTTACATTTCCAATTGTTATTTAATAGTCTTCCCTTTTAAAAATGAGGCCAGCAACATCAAATCTCATAAAAGTAAATACTCCAAATTATAACATTCCAAGCAAAGCTCTGTTTTCTTGGCTTTCTTTTCTTAATTGTCCTAGTAATTTTACATGTGAAAACCTGATTACAGCCTTGGCTTCATCTCCTAGTTAGTGTAGAAAATATTACTCCAAAAGAAATGATAGACAATGGCCCCGATACCATGATTAGTCTCGAACATAAAATTGATGATTGGATATTGTATGCATATTTTGTTTAGGTGTCTCCACTTTCTCCTGGAAAAACATCTCCGAATCACATTGCCTTGAACCAGGTCCAGCGGAGTAATGAGAAACTCAGAGGCGGTTAGGACATACGGTGCAGAAAGCTGTTGTGAGTTCCTGAATTTGAGTTGAAGGCCAGAGAAGAAAGGCCACTCTTCCATTTTCTTAGCTACATCTTCGAGCCAAGTAACAGAGATGTTTATATACTTGGTCTTCCATGTCATCCAAGTATAATGAAAGATACTTTCAAAAAGAATATCTAGGGGCCCTGCCATTCTCAAATTAAATCATTTCCTTCTTGATCAATTTGAAAGCCAGAGTGAGCTGGCAGGAAGAAATGGCAAGCCATGTGCTAGTACAGCCTCTGAACTCTTCTGCCTACTTACGTGTTTCTATTTCCTAGGCACTCCTACCTGCTCTAATTCCAGTTCATATCTTTACACTGGTTTTAAAAAAGCATTCTCTTGCCAAAGAACCTCAATGGCTCTCTATTTCATTGCACGGTAAGAATATCTACCTCTGGGCAGGTTCTGAAACTCTCATAGCCTAATCCCACTATTCTAGTTGGGTGTGTGTATTCCCGTGCTTCTTATGTTTCCATAGAGGAGGATCTATTGGAGAATTAATGCTCAGGTTACTCTCGATGGCACACCCCTCCCCATCTTTGCTGCTCCTCCACATTGAACAGTTAGTGAAATTATGGAGGGTCTGCCACTTATGGGACACTTACTCCAGCAGCTGGATCACTGAGCTGAAACGTAAGAGTTCAAGTCTCTCTTTTTTCTTTCCTTGCCTTCTCCTACTCAAGCACACTGTCCTATTCTACTCCATATCCTACTCTCTTGAGTTAGTCCAATGGGTTAAGGAATTATCTTCTTAGAGAAGCTCTGTCATTCTAAAGTGACTACGTGTGTAAATTTAAATCGACATGGGCAGCAGGGGACTTAATCATGTGCTCAAATATATCCATTGCCAGAGATCCTACACAAAGCTGATTCTGTGAATACCATTTGGGACAGTTCTGGAGGATTAAAGGGAAGACTTAAAACCCAAAGCTACAATGTATTCTTGCAAAGAGGAGGCCTGGCTCAGGCCAAATAGATCTTTTTTCAGTTTGGGAAATGTCACTAAGGTTCTGCAAATGAACAAAGAAAAATCAGAGCCAGGCTTGGGTTTTGTGCAGTTCTTGGGACCACACGGAAAACCATGAATTGACTGTGCTCTTGGAGGCCTGTGCACATATGATTCTGACAAATAGCCATCCCACAGGTGCACTGGTCAATGATGAAAAACCAGCGGATTGTCTGTTTTTGTAAACCATGATACCTGTCAGTAATGACTTCCTGATTCTTTAGGTGGGCCTGCAATTAATTTATTTTATCATTTTCCTCTTTTTCTTTCTCCACAGAGAATCATTACTCTGCTTTATTGTGTTTTCCAAGGGTCTTTCTTCCCCACAAATCTCCAGTTTCTTCTCTCTAATGCACCCATGTTTAAAAGTAAGTGCTAACTGATTTCTCTCCCTACACCAGGCTGGAACCTCCATGACTACAGCACTATTCTGGTCACCTTTGAATCTTCAGTAGCTAGCACATTTCCTAGAAAATGGTAGATGCTCACTTTTTGCATAGATGAATGAATTAATTAAAGAAATTGGACTCGTAAGTTTTTTCTTCCATAGTAACTGACAGAGCTAGAAAAAATATTTAAGTTGAGACCAGAAGAAACAAAATACCACTTGAGTGTTTCT
>PVKM010027906.1:0-18553 GCA_004027735.1 Carollia perspicillata
CTCATACCTGATTGGACATAGATTTAGGGCAGAGGTTCTCAGTGGGGGCTATTTGTTCCCCAGGGCATTTGGCAGTGTCTGGAGACGTTTCTAATTGTCACAGCTTGCAGGGTTGCTGCGGGCATACAGTGAGTAGAGACCAAGAGTGCGGCTGAGTACCTTATAATGCACAGGGGAGCCCCCCTCCACAGGAATGATCTGCCTCCAAGTGTCAACAGTGGCGAGGTCACCGAAACACTGCTCTAGGGTAAGGTGTCCTGACAGCTCTCATCTCTGTCACATATTAGGTATGTCTTCCTCCAAGAAACCTCTGGCTTCCAGGCAGCAAAAATTGTCCCTGTTAGTGGCACTGACTGAGAACAATTACAAGCAGTTGGGAGACATGGGGGTGGTGACAGAGACAGAGTTAAAGACTGATGGGAGGACTCACAGGAGAGAAAATCCAGTCAACAGGTCAGATAGACAGCCCCCAGTCTTCTCCCCCTCCAGGACCTTGGTGCCCCGAAACCCAGTTTCCTTCCCCCAGCTCGTGCTGGTGTGCGGGCAGTGGCTGTCTTCACATCAGTGATTCCAGCCTTGCCAGGGAGACGTTCCAGAGGATACAGCTCCCTCTGGGATGAGAAATCTTTAACCAACCACTCAGAATGTCAAGCACAAATTACACCCATCTTGAATCATTGGCATTGTTTCATTATTTAACTAGTGAAAGTAAAACCTGTTCATTAGAAAAGAAGCCCAGTAATGCCCTTCTCCATGACCTTGTGCAGTGAGCGATCCAAGGTGCTAGTATTTTCCACTCGGTGAGTGCCAAGAATGCACTGCATATTAAATAGAAAGGTCTATCTACTTCCTGTCCAGAATTGCTCAAGGCTACCAAATACTTTATTAAGAGAGTTTAAAATTCAATTTATTAAAGGTACAGAAGAAATAAAATTCTGATTTTACCCTTCTGTGGTATTTTTTTTACAATTGCTCATATTTAAATATAGTCCCCCCATTTTTTGTCCACTTAATTAGCAACAAAGATGTAAAAACTTGCAGGTAAACTATAAATTTTTTTGGATTACTCTGTTGATTTTGTTGCTTTTCTAATTAGAGTTGGGTAACATTTCCAAGTTTGTCTTAATTTCTTGACCACTTAATTAAAATTGTCTGGAATTAAATTAACCTCTAATTAATTCCCCTATTTATTCCTTCATGTTACAAGCAAAGCAGTTTAGATTTTTAAAAATGGGGGTATGGTTTTCATAAATTAAAATTAAAGCAGTTCGAGGGTTTTTGCTTTTGTTTTTTAATTAGGTGATTTGACTCAGTCCAAGGGTGTCAAACTCATTTTCACTGGGGGCCACCTCAGCCTCCTGGTTGCCTTCAAGGGGCCGAATGTAATTTTAGGACTCTATAAAAGTAACTACTCCTTAACTAGGGGCAAGGAGCTCGGTGCTGCTGCTGGGTAGAAACAAGGTAAGGGTTGGATAAAACAAGGAGGGCCAGATCCCACCCTGGGGCCTTGTGTTTGCCACCTGTGACTCAGTCCTTCAGGCCATGTTTCTCCTAGAGCCCCACCTGGTCACTTGGAGCACTGGAGAAATTCCACTTTGGCTTCCGGGCCTCTAGGTACCATGAAGGATAAGCCCACAAACCTCCCTGGTTTTAAAGAAGTTTTCAGAATTAGAAGAAATGCTGTGAATATACTTGGTCATGGATTTATTTGGTCTGATAAAATCGCAAGGGCTATAATTCCCTCTGAATAAAAAATGGGTATACTTTGAAGCTTGTTGACTTTTTTCTGGTCACTGAGTCATGTGCAATAATGAGGAAATTACCCTGACTGAACAAGGCTGCTAGAGTCAGTGAAAGGAATTTGTGTGCCTAAGCCAACGCAAAGGGGACTGGCCTACTCACAATTACTGCAATTACTGCCGAAGGTGTCAGAAAATAGAGCTGTGATCTGAATCGAGATTTAGTTTCCTATTAAACAGAACTGTCCCTCTCTTCTCTGATCTCATGCATCCATACAGGCTTGCCTGTGTGCACACACAAGCTCTCCTCTTTGCACGCAACGACTAAATCCCCATCCTCCAGACCACTTTAATGGACTGACCCATGTATGAATTGTCAGGATCCTTACTGGGGAAGTCTTTTTTCAAACCTGTATATGGGCTAGACTGGACATCAAGCTCCTGTTATTAAAAGTGTCACCTGATATGCCCTCTGTCCACCCTGTACTGTCAGTTTTACTTGATCCTTTAAAATTCAGCTCAGCTCAGCCACTGCCACCTTCTCTGGGAAATCTTCCAGGATGTTCCATTCTCGGAGGGAGCTGTCCTTTTTCGCAACTCTCTGGTGACATGTATATTCCTCTGTCTGTACCGTAAAGGTGTGAGGACTGGGGACACATCCTTGCTTGCCTTCTGCCCTGTACTGTGAGTTCCTTCCAGTTGGGTTTCCAGTATCTTCCTACAGCCAGTGCCCAGGACAGAGCCTGCTACGTGCTAGGCACTCAAAACATGTTTTATAAATTGGTGATGAAATTAAAAAATTACTCCTTCACTACATAGTACAGGAATGCATGACTGTCAAAACCATGGACTTCACTGTAGTGTGTCTCATTGGATAGCTATTCCTGATAGGCCGCACGGAAGGAAACCAAACAACATGCAGAGAGATGCTAAAGCTCATCAACTTCCACGGCAGCCTAAAACAAATTTGTTCATTCATCCAACACACATTTAGCTTTTTGTGAAAAGGCAGGACTGAGTGAGTCTGAACAGACCCAAAGGATAAAGAGAGCACCAGGAATGCCAAAGCTGAACAGTTATAACAAAGTGTGATAAGGGTCCAATGAAGATGCACATGAAACGTGATGGCACAATGATGAGGTCATAGCTCTGGAGCCAGACCGTCCAGGTTTATGACCACGCTCGCTGTTGATTGTCATCAGTGCGACCTGGGCTAGGTACTTACCCTCACTGACTCGAGTCCCTCATTACAACAATGCCTGGACGTGGTGAACACTCAACAGATGTCAGTGCTTCTACTACTGTCGCGACCTCAACAGACAGATGTCTGCTGACTGAGTAGACACAGGGACAAGGAGAGGCGAGTTTTTAAAAATCTTTTGTTTGCTTAATATGTAAAACATTAACCCATCATGGAACCACATTGTACTACAAAGTTAAACAATTATCATCTGTGTACTCAAATGAACATTTTGATGCATATTGTGCCACGATTTTTTATCTGCATGTATAGAGATCATCTGTATGTATTGTTTTGTGTCATTTCCCCACTGTTACTGTCAATAACTGTGTATTTAATTCGCAACTCTTAACAGTTTCATGTAGTTATTGTGTAACTACATACTATTCATTTAGTTAATTGCCTGTCAGCTTTTTTTTCTATTAGAAACACCACTGTCATCACATTTCTCTCTCTCTGTGCCAACTGTCTGATAATCAGTTGTCTGATATTCGTTCTGATATATTTCTAGAAGGCAACAAATAAACAGCAACAGTTAAACTTAGTTTTATTTTTCAATAGATAAAACATTTGCATATTTCAATTATGAAGACAATATAAAATTATAATTAAGGGAATTTGCTAACACCCTGTCCTCATTCATCATGTTTCCCATTTTCTCTGGTCATAGGAAACCATTTTAATTAGGTTATCATGTAACTTTCAGCATTGTTATGCAAATATTAGCAAATATTTCACAGATAGTCTCTTTTGAAACTTTTCATTTAATTTTTATTTTATAGTTTACATTCAGTATTATTTTGTATTAGTTTCAGATGTACAACATAGTGGCCAGACAATCACATCCCTTACAACACATTTCCCCTGATATTCCCAGTACCCACCTGACACCATCCATGGCTTTTTGTAATATTATCAGCTGTATTTCCTGTGCTGTTCTTTACATCCCATGACTATTCTGTGACTACTGCCAATTTGTACTGCTCAATCCCTTCACCTCTTTCAGCCAGTCCCCCAGGTCACCTTCCCTCTGGCAAACGCCAGTCTGCTCTCTGGGTCTGTGAGTCTGTTTCAATTTTATTTGTGTGTTCTTTAGATCTCACATGTAAGTGAAATTACATGATATTTATCTTTCTCAGACTGACTTAATTCACTTAGCACAATACCCTGTAGGTCTCTCTATGCTGGCACAAATGGTAAGATTTCATTCTTTATTTCCATATATTTTCTTATGTTTCCTATTTATCACACAAAAGCTAGCAGAGTATACTCATGTTCTGCATCTTTTGTTCCCGTTTAACAATATATTGAAAATGATACCATGCGGTACATTAAAAAAAACTTCTGTCCTCTCCTCCTCACCACCCTCTCCTTACTTAGCAATGGCAAGGGCAGGAAGAGCCAAACAATGAGCAAGCTGCCTAGATTGTTCCAGATGCGTGGTGGACAGTGTCTACCATTTCTCCAGTCTGGGATCTTGTCCCACACAGAAAGTTTCTTCTCCCATAGAAACTTGCAAATAGATTATGAGAGATATTTATAACCATGTACCTTATTAGTTTACACTGACTCAGAAACCAAAACAGTGGGCAAACACAGGTGTGTGGTGCCAGGAAGCTCTCCCAAGCACAGGATGAAGGTAATCTTGTGTATACATAAACCTTTTCTTCCCTTCATGACTTCATTCTTTGTTTATAGCACAGACCCATCCAAAAATCATCCCCTGACACTTTTCCAAAAAATGCCACCTCGTGCAAGATTCCTGTTCCTGTTTGCTTTATTTGCATTTTGGTTTTCTCATGATTGTATAATTACCATAAAATGATGATCCCATTGCCAGGTCAACAAGAACTGGATAATGGACAATGAAACTTTAATAGTTCATTGTTTTACCTTCCTCTCTGTGGGGCTGCTCTTGCTCATGTTCTGGCTGACCTTTGGTTTCTCTTGGAATTACTCTATATTTTAGTTCAGTTTCTACCAGCTAACCTTGAAATATTTCTCCTCCTGTTAGCCAGAACGTTGCTGACCCTTATCATGCAATACAGTGTAGATAAAGCAGGTGGACATCCCACATAAAGAAAAAGCAATATGATTTATGTGAAGAATCACCAGTTTGAATCTACGGGAACAGAGTAAAGCATTGGAAATATCAGGAGATGTGGCAAATCAGGTAGGCTGGGCTATATTATTGAGAAAGGGGGTAGGATGCTAATAGATTTAGGTTTTATTATCTCTGTGATGAAAAGCTAGTGAATAATTTTAAGGAAAGTAATGGCATGGCTGTGGAGAATGAGGAGACACTGGAGAGAGGGAAACCAGTTAGTTAGGCAGTGATTGAAAGCCTTAAAAATTGGTGAAAACCTAAATTAAGGGAGTAGCAGTGAGAATGGAAATGAAAGAAAAGGTGGAATGGACATGTCACGTTAGCTGTGGCTGGGCAGGAAAATGGTCAGAGAAGATCGACACTGGGACTTCTGGAGAGGCTGAAAATGGAGAGGCCTGTCTGATGGACAAAGATATGCGAGAGCAGATGCCTGTGGGAACTCCAGGTGGAGGTGTCCAGGAGGTAGTAGGCCTGGAGCTCAGAAGAGGGGTGAGGTTTGCAAACTTGCATTCAATCATTACCGTCATGTAAGTGGTAGCCGTGACCAGGGGGCGCAATGGGACCATGCAAGGACAGAGCACAGAGTGAGAACAAGGTGTCCAGAATGAATCCCTGAGAACCTTGATGGAGAGAAAGAAATCGGCCAGTGAAGGAGACTGAGAAGCAGAAACCGGTGCTAAGAGAAAGACCACTTGCCACAGAGAGGCTGGTGTTGGGAAGGATACTTCTCTCAAAACAGAGTTTCAAAAAAAGAAGTTTGGCCAGCAATACGGAATGCCTCATAGAGGTCACATAAAATTATGCATGTATAGCAAACAAATACTTCTTGTTTGACTTTTCCATGTGAATGAATAATGAACCATATAATTTTTGTCAGTTAACTTAATGAACTGAAGTTTTTCTCAAACCTATTTAGCCTTACCTTCTACCTTCCATCTTTATTAAATGGACGTGTATTTGTGATCGATAGGTAAATACCATTCTTGTGCCACTCTCATCCAATTTGTTACTCTTTCACTACAAAATTATTTAATGGACCCTTCCCATGTAGTTGATTCTGTCCTGTCCCCGTGGATTCAGATAAAAGCAGCCTCTGTCTCCAGGCCCACATAGTTTGCATTCTTGTCGTCTTCAACTAAACAACTAGAAGTCGAAATGAGACTGGGGGGAATTCTGGACCAGAGGGCAGCCCAAAGGAAGCGTGCAGGTGAACAGCAAACAGCTGGGAGTGACGTGTGCTGACAGTGCCTCCCCACCCCTTCCCCCTGCACACTCCCGGAGCTCAGTTACACCATCTAAGGCAGGATGTCAAACTCATCTTCACCGGGGGCCACATTGGCCTCATGGTTGCCTTCAAAGGGCCAAAATAATTTGAGGACTGTATAAATGTGACTACTCCTTAACTGTTAAGGACTTGAAATTACACTGGGCCCTTTGAAGGCAACCATGAGGCTAATGTGGCCCCTGGTGAAGATGAGTTTGACACCCCTGGTCTAAGGAGTGCTTTCCTTGAAAAAAGCTTTATTCTGCAATCCATGGGTTTTATGGTCCCTGGAGCTATCTACTCTAGACCTTAGTATACTTACCCAAGACCCAATCAGGGTGTGAAGCCAGGAGAATACTTCTAGGAGAATAGAAGCTCTCAGTCTAAAGTAACCAGACACCTATTTAGAAAGAAAAAAATAACATGTGATTACAGATTCCTTCAAAATTTGTGTTAGAACACTAGACAAAGAATTGAAAATATGCCTAAAACATATAATAAAAGAGAAAAGGAAATACATGAATAGTATTAGTGATACCAATAGACAGCCTGTCCAGACTGCTGGGAGCAGGCTGAGGGAGGGGGGAACAGGTGGGGCCTCCAGGGGTGATGGAGCCAGACCATGGGAATGAAGCCTAGGAGCCGCTGTGCACCGGGCCATACCCCTCAGGGAAAGAGGTCAGAGGTTTGAGCACTGAGGGCAGGGCATGCAGCTAGCCCATACCTTCACCAACCACCCGAGACCATGGTGAGAACAGTGAGTTTTGGTTTGTGGGTGAGTCTGTGTTGCGTGGGTAACCAAGCTTGTGCCTTCTGAATGCTTTGCCCCAGGTGCAGAATTCCTGCTCTTGGCTGCAGATGCCCTGCCCTTCCTGCTGAGGCTGTCCTCTGTGATTCCCGAGATCCCTGGGAGGTTTCCAGGGTCCCTTTACTTAGGCTTTTGGTTCAGTTGCTCTCTGTTGGTGGGCTCCAAGTGTGAACAGCTAGCTTCATGCAGGGACAACGGCACGGGGGGCAGGGGTAGGATATGGAGTTGACAGAGCACCATTGGAGTCTCCCCCACTCCCAGGCAAGATGGCATCAAAAGGAGGTTCTTACACTGAGCATGCAAAAGACTAGCAAGATAATTGGATGGAGGAAAAGCCCTCTTACCCCCTTCCAGTACCAAATGGGGGTGGGACCAGAGGAAGGCAGGCACATGTGCAATAGAAGTCAAAACGGCAGCAGCGGGAGGTTCTGGACCAAAGAGACCCGTCAGTTTAGACAGAGGAAAGAAGGGATTGGTTAGGAGGTGGACCCACACCCCAAACTCACATGAACCCAGGTGAACCAAAAAACTCTCGTTTGGTCATCACTCTCGGGGCTCAGGACCTGCAATTAGTACAGTGACCTGTCCACTCCATGGGCCATGTGACCTTAGCAGTCACAGGGCCCATGGCCTCCAGGACGGAGTCTCTCTCTCTCTTTCTCTCTGACATGTTGGAGCATTTGCCTGTGCATTTCTGCCTCTCCAGTTCAGAAGCACATGAGCGTGCAGCCCTGGAAGCTGCAAGGCCAATGGCAATGCTGGCCCCACACATGAGTTCTAAGAGGGAGCCTGAAGCTGGACAGCAGCTGGGAACAAGCTAAGTTACTTGGATGACCACTTAGCAGCTGCCCCTGACTCCAAAGGATGGTACTTTAAAATGGAGCAGGAACTCTAGCAGGGCCTTTTGTTTGGTCTTGCTGAGGATGGCAGGGTTTTGTCTGCGCACTGCAGAGGAAGTCAGCTTTGAGATGGGAGACCCCCATTCTCCCCGATCATTCAGCATACGAGTAAAAGCCTCTTGCCTTTCTCACCAGCCTCTCCCTCTAAAGTTTGCCCTTCGTGGTGGTGGGTAGCCAAACCCCCCATTTTTGTTTGATAACATTAATAACAGACACTGTTTTAAAAAAAGAGCAAAAAATAGTTATGGCAAATACATTAGATGAAATAAATAACACACAATAGATAAAATAAATATTAAGAGAATCCAGCTGGGAAAATAATCATGTTGGAAGATCAGATTGAGGAATTCACAACAAGGGGAGAAAAAAAAGCAAAAGAAAATATAAAAATGAAACTAGTTGAACTACCATATTTTGCCATGTATGATGCACACTTTTTGCCCAAACTTTTGGAGGAAAAATAAGGATGCATGTTATACATGGGTATAATGATGACATAACATGGGTATGATAATCCCATGTATAATGTGCACAAAATGTGGGTGTGTCTCATACACTGCAAAATATAGATCATTGATATGAAAAAAGTATAACTGCTAGCATCTAGGTAAAATGAGTTTTCAAAATGGAGAAAAATAGAAATAGGGAGGAGTGAGTATTTGAAGAAATAATGGAAATAAAATCTTCAAATCAAAAAAAGATGAAAAACATAGAATAAAAAAACTTATAAAACCCCCAAAATAAGAAACAAGAAAACATAATTTGCCCGGATCTATTAAATGAAATTTCAAACTGTCAAATTAAAAAGGATATTCTAAAATCTTGCAGAAAAAAATAAATGTCTTTTTTAAAAACAGGAGAAAGTTTCATGATGTAGAATATTTTATACAGCTGAAATATAAAAGCATGGTAAAAATAGTGTCAGGTATATAAGGCTTCAGAAAATTTAGCAAACAGAAATCTACTCTGTGAATAGTTAGATAAAGTATAAATAAAAAGAAACAAGTCTAAAAAGTATGCAGGATATATAAAGTAAAAATCTTCAAATACTTGAGCAAGTTTGTGCTTACCTTAAAACATCTGTATTGGTTTTTTATTGCTGCCATAACAAGTTAGATCAAATGTGGTGGATTCAAACAACACAAATTTATTTGGTTCCAGGTCTGTAGGTTAGAAATCCAGCACAAGTCTCACTGTGATGAAATCGAGATGTCAGCAGAGCTGCATTCCCCTCTGGAGACTGGAGGAGGGAATCCATCTCCTTGCTTTTCCCAGCTTCTAAAGGTTGCAGGTGCCTCCCTTTGTTCACCGCCCTTGATTCAAGCCAGCAACCTTGCATCTCTCTAACCATTCTTCCAGACAGTCCTATTTTCCTCTGACTCTGACTCTCTGACTTCCAATTTTAGAGAACACTTGTGAAGGACAGTTGGTTAGACTGAGTTAGATTGGGCACAGCTGGATGGTACAGGATATTCTCCCCATCTCAAGTGTTACCCTTAATCACATTTGCAAAGTCTTTTTTGCCACATAAGGCAACGTATTCACAGTTTCCAGGGATTAGGATGTGGACATAATTGGGAGACCATTATTTTCCCAGTATAACTTCTGTATAGGAGACAGAAGGAGAAAGAGAATAAATATCCCAAATATAATATTGTACATATTAAGGGAAGTGAGATCATGCCAAAAATGGCAATGTATAAAAAAAGAGAGGATTATCATAAGCACATAAAATGTGGTACCTATTGAAATAATAAACTGTAATTATAGAAATCAATTCATATATTAATTACAACAAATATAAATGGATAAAACTTGCCAGTTGAAAGAGATCATCACATTGTATACAAGCAAAACTGAACTCTAGAAACCTTATTTTTTAAAAGATCTTATTAATTTATTTTTAGACAGAGGGGAAGGGAAGAGGAAAGAAAGGGAGAGAAACATCTATGTGCGATTGGTTGCCTGTTGTGTGCCCTCCATTGGGGTGCTGGCCCACAACCCAGGCATGTGCCCTGACTGGGAATCGAACCAGAGACCCTTTGGTTCTCAGGCCACACTCAGTCCACTGAGCTACAACAGCCAGGGCTAGAAACTTTATTTTAATCAAACCTAACATGCCATCAAATCTAAGATGCAAATCATATTATGTAAATGTAAGGAAAAAATGCTACCAATTAAATTATGACAACAGCTTTCTAATTTGATTAGAAATGATTAGAATTGATTTCTAAATGTCAGTGGATGGGATCTGATTTCCATCCACTGACAATTATTCTTCAGGTTTTGATACTAGTACTATTAATGTCAGGGCAAATGCAGACAATGACAACTGTGGCACAAATGCTTATCTGAATAAGAGAGATTATAATACTCCATTGACTGTAAGATGAAGCCTGATTTCAAAGTTATCCAAATACCAAATTTTATATAGCTTAGACTGCAAAAAATAATGCATATACCTTTTTTAAAAGATTTTATTTACTTATTTTTAAAATAAGGGAGAAAGAGAGGGAAACATCAATGTGTGGTTGCCTCTCACACACCCCCTGTTGGGGAACTGGCCTGCAACCCAGGCATGTGCCCTGACTGGGAATCGAACCAGGAAACCATTTGTTCACAGGCCAGCACCCGATCCACTGAGGCACACCAGTCGGGGGAATGCATATACCTTTTACAAGGACACAGGGCTTGAAATTACAGAAAGTTTCAAAATGAAAGAATGGAAGTAGAAGCAACAGACAAATGCTAACCAAATGAAAGCTGAAATAGCTACACGGACCCCCATTATCGAATATGGTAGATACTAGCTACTGAGCACTTGAAATGTAGGTATGAATTGAGATGTTCTGTAAGTGTACAATACATAGCAAATTTCAAAGATTTATCATAAAAAATAATGCACAATATCTTACTGATAATTATTGTATCGATTACATGTTTAATTAATATACATTTTAGGTTAAATAAGCATATTATTAAAATTGATTTCACCTGTTTCTTTTACCTTTATAATGCAGCCACTAGAAAATGTGAAAGCATATATGTGTCTCCCTTAATATTTCCAACAGACAGTTTTGCTGTAGGCTTTAAGACTGAAAACATTGTAAAGAAAAAGACATGGTTACTATATAATGGTTAAAGGTGAAATTCACCAAGATATAGCAGACCTAAACATATAGTGCATGATATAATATCCACAGAAAATTTATTAGAATTACAGGTACCAATTGATAAATCCAGCTATTTTGATGAGAAATTTCAACACATTTGTCTCAACTATTAATAGACATGACCGTTCAAAATTCAACAGGGATAAAAAGTCTGAACAACACAACTAATGAGCCTGAACTGAATGACTGTGTATATAATGCTATGTAGAAGACTAGAGAATTCCCAGTCTCCTTTAATTCACATGGAACACTTAGAAACACTGATTCCATATATCAACAAATTTAATGATTAAGTACCATACAAATAAGTTTTCTGTTTTAAATTTTAAAAAATAATTTAAAAATGATAAGGAAATTTTAAAAGTATACTTCTAAATAACTCTGGGTTAAAGAAAAATCATACTGGAAATTTAAAAATAAAATCTGGAACACTACAGGGCCTTCTGCTTGGAAGCTTGGTGTAACAGGTACTAAAGTTATCCTCTCACCTAAAACAACCATAAAAATAATAAAACTGATAAAATATATGAAACGACAGTTTTCAAAACATTGTCCATTGGGCAACTTGAACAGTGAGTGACCTTTGAGAGATGGGAATCCAACAGGATAAACCCATTGACCATCCCCGCTTGCTGTCTTGAGAGAGTTTCTCGTCTGTGGTCCAGGGAGCGAGGGCCCAGGGCCAAGCTCAGCAGACTCCCTGCGTTGAAGAGACATCGCCGAAAGTCCCGGGAGACAGCCCATGTGGCCAGCTTTCGCAGAATCAGGTTCTGAGGAGGAGAGAGAGATGCAGAGAGCCCGGAAAGTCTGCAGAGGGTCTCCATCCAGGATTCACAAGAGCACTGGTCAGCACATGTACGTGAGGAAAACAGATAAGGGTAGGAGAAGAAGCACTGTGGTGGTTAATTTTATGTGTCGACTTGGCTGGGTCACTACAGTGACCAGCTATTCGGTCAAACATTACCCTGGAGAGGTCTGTGAGGGTGTTTCTGAGGAAGACTAACATTTGAATGGGCAGACAGAGTACAGCAGATGGCCCTCCCCAAAGTCCCTAACATCACACAATCATTTAAAGGCCTGAATAAAAAAAGGCTGCCTCTTACCTGACTGCGCTTAAAGCTGGGATCTCGGTCTTCTGCCTTCGGCCTCAAACTGAAACATCGGCTCTTCTCGGGTCTCTAGCCTGCCAGCTCTCGAGCTGGAACTCATACCATCGCATCTTCTGGGTCTCTAGCTTGCTGACTACAGATCTGGAGACTTCTCAGCCTCCATCATTACATGAGCCAATTCTTTATAATAATATTATAATTATGTAATATGATAATATAATTAAGCGGTACTATAATTGTAATTCCTTATAATAATATTATATATGTGATGACATATACATTCTGTTGGTTGTTATTATTGCATTATTTTTGTATAGTATTGTTATTATATTATTATAGTATAAAATAATACATATGTACATTCTCTTGGTTCTCTTTTTCTGAAGAACCCTAACCCAATCACCCAAAAAGGATTAAAGGAATTAGTTACTGGTGTTCACCAAGGACTGGGAATAGTGTCTGCTTCTGCCTTCCAGACAAGAAAACCTCATAACTTCTGAGATAACAAGAAGAATATTCAGAAGGGTCTCAGAAACGGGAAATAATTAGCCCTAGACTAAACACAGCTCTGTTTCTGCCTAACAAATTGTAAAAGCAGGACTAGAAAGGATCAAACTGTTTCCAAGGAAATTGCCTGCAGCTCACAACAAAGCTCAGAAATTTTTACAGGAATTCAAAAGTATCCTGCCGTAGGGCGAATGAAGCCCGGCTCACCCAGATATCTGGGCAGTGAGGGTGAGCAGCACTGCCATAGCCTTCAGAATGGGCCCGACAAGCAGTATTTCCACAGCCTTGAGAATGGGTCCACATGCGCAGAATCATGCTTTGTTATATTGTATCTTGGCATCCTGCCGGCTTTGTGTGCATTTAGCATATTCGGGAGTTGGGACGCCCTGCCAATGCCACACACAGTGCGATACACGGCCTGGGGTGTGTGTGGATCGCCCCGCCCTAGAAAAAACGCATGTCAGACAACCTGACGGCTCCACAAATTCTCTTCCTCTGCCTGAATCCCGTGCGAACCTGTCGGGCCTTAAGCGGTCACAATGCACCAGCCCACAACAAGGTGAAATTCATAATGTTTGACACAGGAAGAAACCACCAGGCATGCAAAGAAGCAGGAAAATACAATGAATGTTGAAAGAAAAAACTCAACCGAAAACGAAGTAGAACTGACACAGATGTTAAAATTAGCAGAAAATCACATTTAAATGGTTATTTCTACAGTATTCAATATGTTCAAAAATTAAAGCAGTATATAACGAGCTTATAGAATACAGCAATAATGATGTTATGAAAGTCATAACATCATTTTAGGTATTAATACTTGCATTAGAAAGACCAGGTGCTAAAAGTTAATGCATAGGAAGAAAGTGGTAATATAAATAAAAGCAGAATCAATAAAATATAAAATGAAGATACATTGAAGAATGTTGCAAACCAAACATCAGTTCTTGAAAAACCAACCAACAAAAATAGATATACCTCTAACAATGTTACACCAGAAAAAAAGAGAAAAATCACAAATAAGGAGTATAATTAATTAAAACAATATGTAGAAGTACTGGAGATGTTAACTATCACGAGAACACTATTATCACATATATGCCAACAATTTGGAAAATTGGACCTAATGGACAAATTCCTGGGCAAGTATAACTTAATAATCAAATCCCGGCAGAAGATTCGCTTCCAAGCTCATTCACTACAGGAACTAGTTCAGTGCTGAGATGGCAGGAGACTGAGCCCCTCACCTGGTGTGCCTCTCCATCATGGCCTGAGTGTCCTCATGGCACTGCCACGTCGGGGAGGGGAATTACAATCCACCTCATGAGCAAAAGAGTACCAGAGAATTTGTGGGCATATCTTTAAATGGAAAGAGTTGAAAGTACCAGTGAAATGAAGTGGCAAATGCCTCTCTTGACAGAATGCAGTGTGAACTGCACAACCGCGTTATGGAATGGAGTGTCCTTGCCAAACATGGTCTAGACCTCACCTCCAGTCACAGAAGATACTGTATATGATGCAGAAGATATTGGACCAAGGTAAATAATACCATAAAGAAACAGTCGGATGTATCATGTGGGGAACTGTCTAAAGACAACTGGTTTAAAAATATTATTATGAAGCCCTGGCTGGGTGGCTCAGTTGTGTGGAGTGTCATCCCATACACCAAAAAATTGGGGGTTTGATTCCTGATCAGGGCACACACCTAGGTTGCAGGTTTGATCTCCAGTCAACCAATCAATGTTTCTCACATCACTGTCTATCTCTCTCTCATCAATAAAAACACATCCTTGGGTGAGGATTAAAAAATAATAATGATATCATGATAAACAAAATAAAACAAAAGTCAGAGGGTTGTTTTAATAGATTAAAGACACATAACAAATATAACTCATATATCTTTCTTGTATCTCATCTTATTTTTAAAAAATCTAGAAAAGACCTTTGGGAGCACTTATGACAATCTAAATATGAATAGGGTATTAGAGAGTATAATGGAATTAATATTCACTTCCTCAGGTGTCATAATGGTGTTTCGGTTATGTAGAAAAACGGGATTCCTACAAGATGCATAGTGAAGCATTTGGGGCAGAGTCATGGTGTCTGCAATTTAGTTGAGCATGGCTCAGGAGGGGAAGAGAGAGAGCTATGAGGAGGGAAGGAGGAATGAAGGGGGAAGATAAAGATACAGCACATTTGACTAAATGAAGACAATTGGTGAATCTAGGTGAAGGGTTTTATTGTTACTACTCTCAACTTTTTTTGGTTTGAAATCTTAAAATGAAAAGTTGAGGGGAAATAGCCACATCACAGACAATCTTTAAGTCTGTACAGCTAAGACAAAGCTGAAAATGCAAGCAAAAGAATAATGACTCAGGATGGCAGGTCCCTGGGGTTGGGAGGTGGCAGAATGAGACGATGCAAGGAGGATCACACATGCAAGCTTTTATTATCGTCCCGGTTTTAATGTTGGGTGTGGTCTCCTGGTATTTATTGCACTATTACTATAAATGAATAACTATGTGAATAAAATGGCCAGCAACGATGAGAGTGTATCAAGAACCAAGGATTGCATTAATCTTCTTCTGTGTTCTTGAGGCATCACCAGCTACTACCGCAAAAACAGTGGAAATAGCCATATGCCATATTTTGCTGTGTATAATGGGCACTTTTTGCTCGAATTTTTGAGGGAAAAGTAAGGATGTGCATTATACATGGATAGTGCTAATTCCATATCTATGTGAATGTTTTAAATTCTCTTATTTATGCTTATGCATGGAAAGTATAACTCTAGAAAGCAATAATGATGTCAGTATGCAAAACAATACCCTGGAATATGATCATTGCTTTTGTTTCTAAATATAAATGAATAAAAAATTGAATTAAAAAATTGAAACAAAAGACCTTTTCCTTGAAAGTTTGGGCCAACACATGGGTGCTCAGTATACACAGAAGCGCATTATACATGGCAAAATATGGGTATCTTGAGTGCAAAATTCTAGTGATGGGAGAAAAGCTGGACATAACAGCTGTTTGAAAACGAGCTCTAGATTTTTTCACCCTTTCATCGGAAGCTAGTAACTGTGGTGTTCCAAGAATAATGAACAACTACTTAAAATACTCTACTATTAACCAATGATTCAACCTTGTTTAATCACATTCTTATTTAAAGCAAATGGTACACTTCTGTTATTTAAGGAGGCACAAGAGAGAATGAAATTATCATTAAGATGCATACTATAGGAGAACTAAATATATAATTCTTATTTACAAAAATTGGTGTTAATAGTATTTCTAACAATTTATTATTTTTTATTTTTCATATTAAAAACATCTTTGTATTGTTGTTCAAGCAGAGTTTTCTGCCTTTTCCCTGTGCCCCTCCCCACCACCCCAGACATCCCTGCCTGCCTCCCCCGTTTCCACCCCACCTTGTTATTGTCCATATGTCCTTTATCATTGTTCCCGTAAACCCTTCACCCTTTCCCCCCTTTATCCCCTCCCCCCTTTCCTTCTGATCACTGCCAGCCTGTTCTCAATTTCAATGTCTTTGGCTATACTTTGAGTGCCACTTATGTTGTTGCCCAGACGTGGAATGTTGCATGGAGGTAGAGAAGCTGAGCTTTAGAATCAGAAAATCCTAGATTCAAGTCTCAATTCTGACAATGGGCAAATTATTTAACCGCTCTAGATTTGTTTCCTCATCTGAAGCTTGAATCTTCATGAGTAGGATTGTTGCGTCATCGGTTTAAAGTGCTTAGCACAGTTCATGGTGTAAGTCTGAACATTATACAATGTAGTAGTAGCTAGTATTACCATAATGAAACATTTGAACTGATTTACTTTATTTATCTACACACACACAATTTCCTATGTACTGACCAAGTTACACTGTTTATCAAAAGCTTAAATAAAACAAATACATACACAAAGTTTAAGAAATGGAACAAATGTAAACACTTAATCTCTTTAACATTGTCTTTGTTTCTCATTAGATTATCTATAAGACTTCATCATCTCTAACATTTTGTGATTCTATAAATTCTATGATTATTGCATTTACAAGTGTTTACAAGTTCTTTTATCAAGTTAAAGTAATTTAAGAGAATTATTCTGATTAAAGGTTGAATATACCCATATTTTGTCACATATAACGCACACCTATGTTTTATATTCTAATTCCACATATAGATATGGGATTAGTAGTACACATGTGTAATGAATATCCTTATTTTCCCTTAAAAAACTGGGCAAAAAAGTGCACATTATACATGGAAAAATATAGTATAGTGATTTTTACATTGCAAAGGCTTGAAAGTGCTAAGTTAAATGTCAGTACCTTGAAATTCTAAGTAAAAATGTTAGCTGCAATATGTATTTCCCCTTTGGCATGTGGTTGTCCAAAAGACAACATAAAACTAGCTGGATGATAATGTTTTTAAATGACCACACATACCATCGCACCAAGAGAACAATTCGGTGTCTATTTCTTTCTAGTGTAATTCATGCTTTTCTAACCTTGCACTCACAGCGTTCGTGTCTGGATGTGGGGCATTTGATGAAAGGAAATGCCACAGTTGCCTGTTTAACCATTTCCCTACTACATGTCTCAGTTGGCTCGAAATTCCTATTGTAGAAGATGTAATAAGTTTTTCAAGTATATGATTTTTACTCACATAAAATTATTTCCTTGTGGTAAAATAATGTTAGAGGATATATTAAATTTTAAAAAAACAACCAGTATGGGCATTATAGCTCTTTATTGCTGTATTGCTTTCCAAAAAGGTGTATATATGTATATAAAAATAAAATATAGCTATATATATAAATGTAAAACACAGTAATACATATTTTAGGATGTTAACTATAAATAAGTATACCAAAATAAGCTTTTTTTTTTCAACCTAAATCATCTAACCAAGAGTACACACCAGAATTAACTTTTACCAATCTCTCTTTCTTCTTTTTCTACTTTTACTTTCATCAATGGGAGACTTGGATGTAATGTTTAATTTAAAAGAAGAGTTTCTGTCCCTGGCTGGCGTAGCTCAGTGGACTGAGTGCGGGCCTGCAAACCAAACGGTTGCGGTTCGATTCCCAGTCAGGGCACATGCCTGGGTTGCAGACCAGTTCCCAGCAGGGGACGCATGAGAGGCAACCATACATTGATATTTCTCTCCCTTTCTCCTTTCCTTCCCCTCTAAAGATAAATAAATAAAATCTTTAAAAAAATGAAAAAATAAAAGAAGAGTTTCCATTCAAGGTCATATTAAGACCTTGTTTACTGTAAAAAGGCTAAATGCCAACTGGTCTTGTGTTCTTGCCAACCCAGCTTTATTGATTTCTAAAAGTGAGGGTTTTTTTTTAAACTAACTTGTCTAGAATTTACTAACTAGTCTAGAGCTACAGCCCACTAACTGTGCTTGTCATATTTTCTTTAGTCATGGAATAATTGAATGAGCAGCCATTACAAAATATATATATAAAAAAAAAACTTGGCTTGATACTTGGATAATTGCAGCTTCATCAATTTTACCAATTTGTCTCTACTACCCTCTAGTGGAATCACAGCCATAATAATATCCTTATGGCATTGTCTCCAGATCTCCCTCCCTCCCTCTCTCTCTTTCTCTCTCTCTCTCTCTCTCTCTCTCTCACACACACACACACACAAGTATATGTAAACTTACAAGTTTCAGCTTTATAG
>PVKM010027907.1:0-18531 GCA_004027735.1 Carollia perspicillata
GAGCCTGCACTTACTGGGCACAGAGGTTGTCGACCTGAGTCAAGTTGCCTCGAGAGGCCAGGAAGTCTAGGTGGAGCCTGCAGTGAGCTGGAGCGACCGTGCCCTGCCTAAGTGCCTCCCAACACCAACAGAACACTTACGCACACCCTTCCATATCTACAAAATAAAACTGTAAGGTATAAAGGTAGGATATTGGAATAGAAAATACTGGACAAGCTGCTGAAATAGAATGTGGATTCCCTCCTGTTCCCTCCCCCAACCTTGGGGACAATACCATTACTGTTTTGTAGCCCCAGAAAGCCTTGATAGAGTGTTTTAACCTAAAAAGTACTTTATGGCTGGCCCGCTCTGCTCTGTTTCTTTGGGAAAAGTATGGAAACAGTTCACGTGTAGTCCTACGTTAGAGCGCCTGAGGGGGTGCTTTCCCTGTACAGAAACTGCTTTGAAGAAACATAAAACATATGACAACAATTGTTAGGGCAGGCAAGAGCAAGTCCTGGGTAAGAAACAACGCTGTACTTCCAGCCCTTTGATGGTGAATGACAGTAAAAGTTCATGGAACGCCCTTCCTCCATTTTTTTGTTTTTGGTATCTTTTGGTGCTTTGCATTGGGGTCCTTTCTGTTCTTTACTCTGACATAAAAGCTTTCATGGAGAGTTGTGTGGCCGCTGCTGGCCCCCAGAGCAAAGCAAATCAGGGAACTGAGGCTATTTTACTGAAGAATTAAGTTGTGTGGACCAGCCCAGAAAGTGGCCTGCATGGAAGCGCCAGGAGGCCCACAGGCTGCGCCGTCCATCTAGAGCCACTCAGCAAACCCTTGCTGTAAAGGACCAGAGAGAGAATATTTTAGGGTTTGCGGGCCATAGGGTTTCGTTTCTAACTGGTGACTCTGCCATTGCAGTGTGACAGCATTTAGAGACAAAGAATCAATAAACAAGCGTGGCTGCATTCCAGGAAAACTTTATCTTTGAACACAGGTGAGGGGCTGGATTTGGCCTGTGAGCCAGAGTTTGCTGACCTCTGGTCTAGAGAGGCCCCCACTGCTGTCCTTGTCCTGGCCATCGTGTGTTCTGTGGTAGCTCCCTGTCCAGCACCCCAGGTAACCTCTGCCCATTCTGTTCTCCATACAGTGAGAGAGGAGGGTTTCCAAATCTCAGACAAGATCATGTCATTTATCTGCTTCATTTCTTTAGTTCCTACATCATATTTTCCATATCTGTCACTTGGCCAGGCCCACTGACTCACGGTCTGGTTCATCCGCTGTCCGACTTAGCCAAGGCTCCAAGTCACGACGACTGCTGGAAACGGACCCTTACCAGAGTGTCTGGCATCAGGGCCCCACTTCTGACCACTGCATTTCAAATGCGACTTGAGTGCTCTTCCTCCCCATCCACACGGAGCCCTCTGGGGCACACGAGGATGAAAACTCCTTCATACCCATCAGGAACTTCCTCAGCAGGGGTGGATCCAGCGAGGCACAGTCTCCTCTGTTTTAGGTTTTCTACCATACTATTTATTTTCACCCACAATTTCACTGAAATTTTCATGGTGCTTCTTATAAATCCTTGACCTTGAACAGTTTTACTTCACTAGCCTTTCTCACTGCAACATTTTCTAAACCCACTACCCCATCCTGCCCATACCCATGCATAAAGCATGGATGTAAAAAATAAAAATTGAAAAATTAAAAAAACCCCGCATTTGGTCAGTGCTGTAGCTACATTCTGCCCATCAATCTTGCATTGTTAAGATCTCAGAAAGTCTTCAATTGTTCAAATAATGGCTTTGCCGTACTTTAATTGTTTATATAGATTAATACATTTAATTAATTC
The DNA here is from genome assembly GCA_004027735.1 of Carollia perspicillata. Lineage (NCBI taxonomy): Eukaryota > Metazoa > Chordata > Mammalia > Chiroptera > Phyllostomidae > Carollia > Carollia perspicillata. Next base: position 1,833 of record PVKM010027907.1, read on the forward strand.
CCAGAAAATATAGAAGCACCATTATTATCTCTCCATTTCTTTTATTTTTTAATTTTTAAAGGTCTAACATAATTTTATTAATTTTTTTGTTTTGAATTCCATCTTTTTTATTTTTATTTATTTATTTTTTTATTGTTTAATTATAGTTGTCTTCATTTCTCCCGCATTACATTCCTTGCCTTACCCATCCCCGCTTCTACAGTCAATCATCCCCCCAGCCCCCATTGTTGTCTTTGTCCATGTGTACTTTATGCATGTTCCTTGACTTGACCCTTCCTTTTCTTCCCCCCATTATCCCTCTCCTCTGGTTACTGTCCGTTTGTTCTTTACTTCAATATCTCTGGTTATATTTTGCTCACTTGTTGGTTCTGTTGAGTAGGTTCTGCTTATAGGTGAGATCATATGGTATTTGTCTTTCACCGTCTGCCTTACCTCACCTAGCATAATGCTCTCCAGTTCCATCCATGCTGTCTCGAAGGGTTAGGAGCTCTGTTCTTTCTGGTGCGTAGTATTCCATTGTGTAAATGCACCACAGGTTTTTATCCACTCATTTACTGATGGGCACTTAGGCTGTTTCCAGCATTTGGCTATTGTAAATTGTGCTGCTATAAACATTGGGGTGCATAGGTTCTTTTGGATTGGTATTTCAGGATTCTTAGGGTATAGTCCCAGCAGTGGAATTTTGGGATCAAAAGACAGTTCCATTTTTAGTTTTCTGAGGAAATTCCATACTGTTTCCCATAGTGGATTCTCCAGTCTGCAATCCCACCAACAGTGTACTAGGGATCCCTTTTCTCCACAACCTCATCAGCACTTAATGTTTGTTGATTTATTTATGATGGTCATTCTGACCAGTGTGAAGTGGTATCTCATTGTGGTTTTAGTTTGCATCTCTCTGATGGCTAGTGATGCTGAGCATCCTTTCATATGGCTCTGGGCCCTCTGTATGTCCTCATTGGAGAAGTGTCTGTTCAAGTCCTTTGCCCATTTTTTATATGAGTTTGTCTTCCCCATATAAAAGACAACCCCTTATAAAAAATGAGTTTGTCTTCCTGGTATGGAGTCATGTGACTTCTTTATACATTTTGAAGATCAAACTTTTGTCCTAGGTATCACTGGAAAATCTATTTTCCCATATAGTTGGTTCCCTTTTCATTTTGCTGATGTTTTCTTTAGCCATGTGGAAGCCTCTTAATTTGATGAAGTTCCATTTGTTTATCCTTTCCTTTATATCCCTTGCTCTAGGGGACATAATGGTGAAAATTTTGCTGCATGGAATATCTGAGATTTTCCTGCCTGTGTTCTCCTCTAGGACTTTTATGGCATCACAACTTATATTTAAATCTTTTCTTTTAGATGAAGAAACTAAAGAAAGAAGAGCTGATTTACCTTATTTATGTTACACACCAAGGAACTAGAGCCCCTTCTCTTGACTATTTCGTGTTTTCATTTACTTGGCTATATTTCATAGACATGAAACACTTAAGTACTCTGAAAACTTCTCTGAATATACATATATTTTCACTCAATGAACATATTGTGTGAAGTTATTGAATGAACATATTTGTGTATCTATTGCATAACTGATAGTTGGATTTTAAATGCACTTATAAATAGTAACAAGGGAGTTGAAAGAATTTTACAAACCCTGAAGATCTATATGGATGTTAGTAAAAATCTATTGTCTTTCAAAGATATTTGCTTCATGGAACAACACACAAACTCTTTAAATATAATATATATAATGCATATCACGTGACACAACAATAAAACTTAATTATCAGACTACGACAAAGAAAAATACATGATATGCATAATCATTTGTTCAACACAATTCCTTCATTGCTCTGGAATTTTAGCAGGAAACCTGGCTTTTATATGCATAACCTTATTGATTTTCTGCCTACACCAGCACAGGTAAATAGATAATTAGTGATTGTGTCTTCCGATGTTGGTCTTTCTGTCGCTCAGGAGATACTGCTACATTCTGCAAAGACTCAGGTATCAGCTTCTCAACACTCCCCCCAGAAAGGATAAACTAAAAAAAGAACCCTTGACGACATAATTTTACTTAAGTAATGTCAGTGACTTACATTTAAAAACCTTTTTAATCGCCCCAAAGCACCTACACTTCCATTGTTTTACTGGACCCTTGCAATGGTATTGTGATGAGCACAGAGATAATTTTATTGTCCACCCTGATGCGTGGGGATGGATTCTGGAAGAGGTTAGTAACTGGCGTGGGCACACTGATAAGGGGCTGATCGGAGACTTGGACCCAAGTGTTGTGACCTTCAGCCTGTGAAAAGTTTCAGCTACGGTCTGGACTCTCTTTGCTTCTTGAAAAACACAGCCTATCCATGCCCTTTAGAGCCTTTTAAGGGCATTTCCCCAAGGGGCTCCCACAGTTGCAAATGTGTTGTTGCATCTGCTTCACTCACCACCATCCCTCATTTCCCACTCAGTTCACCCCCTCAGTGGCCAACACTTACCCATTCTACTGTGTTTCCAGTTTTGAAGCCTATTTGAATGGCCTGTTAAGCTTTCCTTATTTCTCAATCTTAGTTCTTCTTCTCTGGGACATTAGTTCCAGACATAAATTTCTTAGTAATGATCCCTTTATCAGTCAGTTCTTGGGAATCATTCCCTGGGTGGTTGCCTTGTTTTCTGCATTTAGAGGGAGCACAGACAGTCACATTCTGACCCTGCAGGTAGACATGGGTAAACATCAAGTCCATAATAGGAAGTCAAAGGTATGGAGGCATATCTTTCGGGAAATTGACCTTGCTAGAGGCAGTTGGTTTGTGTTGAAATAATGACCATCGCTTGCCTTCCTGGTTATACAATGTGGCACATTGTACCTCATGGAAAACATTCCTAGGGTTATTCCAAGGTTATTGATTAATAATAAAGGACAGGTTATACAAACTGAAATACATTAAATACATATAGCATCTTAAAACGTAAGCCTAGAGTCTGGCAAATTAAAAATAGAAGCCGAGTTTTGACATTCACACAAGAACAAGTCAATATATATGTTACATTTAACATATAAAATAGTTTACTCTAGAAATAAATGCCTTCACTATTTCTTGATATCATAAGTCACCCTTTTTTTCTTTTATAAAAATTTTATTTAGGCCACAAGAAGTGTACTGTGAATTATGTATCATATTCTTAATGTTTCCATCATTTTGAAGTGTGTTCCTAGGAATGCGTGTGAATGGCTTACACATGAACACCAAATGACACAGTGATGATCTACAGCTGTGCCTACATGGTACACATCTTTTATGACAGGTTTCCCTTGCTTTAACTCTCTGTGGCAGTAAACATCAAGGAATAACTCTTTATTATTTCAGCTGAACAGAGACTAAAAGCAGAGAAACTATTTTTTTAAAATGTCACCTATAATATGGTGCCAATACATTATAATGGAAATTACACATTACATGTTCAGGCATTCATTATAGAAGGTTTACAGCAAGTGAAAAGAAAATAAATACAAGATATATAACATTATATCTATTTAATTTATATCCATTTTTATTATGTGTATTGCTTATAAGAAATCATTCTTCCCTGACAACCATTACTTTTTTCTGTCAGATCCCAGAAAAGCTAAGGCATTTCTGGAATTGGACAGGAAAAAGTGACCCGTTATATTATGAATGGATTACCAAGAATGCCCTACACTTTGCCGAGACCAGGGAGATTTACGTGGGTTAGAATTATAATGGGATCTACTTCAAAATTTTCTTAATTAGAACAAAAAGTCATACAGAAAAATAAGAAGCATAACAATTGCGTATGCGGATAATACAGGGTTTAGAGGACATGAGAAGAAGGTTTCAGAGGCCATGGCCTTAGCCCGTCCATTCTAGATTGAGAACAGTCCAGTGAAAAGAGCAGATAAAATCGAGTGTTAAGTAAGGCTCCTAAGGACAGGCCTGGAGCCTATAATGATCTTAGCAAGTTCAGGCAGAGATGCCTAGCCAAGGGGTGAACTGAAAGGTCTGTCCTGTAGAAAGCTGTTTTTAGTAATGGATTCTTGAGGAAATATCTTCGCATAGAATGCTTACACAGGTGAATAGAGTTTTATGTTGCTGGAAATACTGTTTTAGATTCTTTTGATCAGTAACTAGTTATGAAGCCACATGTTTATACATCTACTTAAATGGGTTAAGGCAGTAACAGTTGGGTTTGCATTCCTGGCCAGAGCACCCTTCTAAAAAACAAAATCCCCAAGTAATGCGAACCACAGTCATTAAAACACACAGCTCTCCCTGGTGCTGGAGCTCTGTCGTTGAGGTCACAGGGAATGGATCCCAATGTTTGGTGTGTTCAGCACCACAGAGAAGAGGTCTCGGGCACAGGCCCAGAACATCTCAGCCTATATCCTAGGAGTCGGTAAGGAGAACATTGACCTTAATTAACTTTCAAACTCATTTGAAAGGTAAGACATCTGAAAAAAAAACATATTACTCATGCCAAGCCAGGAACTATTCAGATAATTTCCGACATTCAGGAGAGGATATGGGCTGTTGTTATCTCACCAGGGAAAGCACCATTGACTTGATAAAACCTGAGTAATGCAGATGACCTGGACTTACTAAAGAATGGGCACTATTTCATGGCCCTCAGTAAGGGGTGTGCTGACACTGCTTACTCAACCAGGGCACAAAGGTCCTTCTTATGCTTTTTTGAGGCTTCCAGCCCTACATTGTCCTTTGTCCTCATTCCACATCCCTGGAGCCAAGTAAACAGAAATATATGGAGATGCCAAAATAATTTATAGTGCAAAATATGCACTATCTTTTTGATCAAGCTTTTAGTTCTAATAGCTTCCACTGCTACAATGGTGGACAGTACATGCCAGTATTGATTCCTTAGCTTTTGATCTGTATTTTTTTCTCATTTTAGAATTCAGTATAAGGCCTTTGATCTAAGTGCTTAACATTCTTATCTCAGTTAAAACCTTGGTTTGCCACAGAAACCCTAGTTTAAGGGCTTCTTCCAGTGGCTTTGTGGTTTCAGACGAACAGCCAGCCTGCTCCCTGACGCTGCTCAGGTAAGTATCCAGCTTGGGTACTTTCTTCATCATAAGAATGGGAACCAGACAAATGGGGCCCACAAAGTCCAGATGTCTTTTTAAATGTATACACAGGGTACCAATCTAACCATGCTTTTCAAGAGTGAAACAGCACCTAGAATTTCAAGTACCTGCAATGTAACCGGCATATAGAAAACTTTATCTTAATTAATGTTGTCACATCTATGAGAGAGTGCTATTATCCTCTCCATATTTTTAGCTGAGGAAACTGACCCGGAGGTGAGAAAGGTTAAATGACTCAAGTGAGATTGCCTATTAATATTACTAAATGTTGGAACCCCAAAAATGCCTGTTTTATACAGCATTATAATGTTTCACTTCAAAATTATCTGAAAATTGACTGAATTTATAACAAGTAAATGGACTTTCAACACTTTATCAATAGTAAACACACACACACCCCTGAGTGTGTGTGTGTGTGTGTGTACATATGGAGAGAGAGATACACACACTACTACAAAATGTGGGTAATTCTAGCCCTCAGCCAAGAGGAGCTAAGACAGTGGAACGCTGGATTTGACATGCTCTTCTGCTCTGTGTCCCTGTTCTCCAAGTTATCATAATTAGCAGCGTAATTTTACGGCTTGGTGGCTTCACCAAAATAGACTCGAGAGCACAGTAGTTAGGAGTATAGCTCCAGGGTCTCAAAGACCTGCAGTTCATGAGCTGTGTAATTTTGGGCAAGTGAGTTGACATCTTTGAATTTTATCATAGTTATTTCTAAGATGAAAAACCAACAGCTTTTTCATGGATTTATAGCAAAGTTGAAGTGAGGCATTGCTCATAAACTCTTAGAATTTCTGACTTGGAGGGAGCACTCAATAAATGTGTATATTGCTGTACTGTTTGTTGTTTCTATTATCTATTTGTAGTAGAAGAGAAGGTGTTATTCCCTTTGTTAGCTACTCAAAGATGAATTCTCCTGGCCACTGTTTAATCCATGTAACGTCTGCTTTAGCTTTTTCTGTTTCTGTTTGCTGGTTTGCAAAGGCACAAGGATACTGGAGGCATGGCTTTTCTCCAGTGCATAGATGCTCTGTAAACAACTTTCAAAAGTATCTGTTGCTGAGAAAATTCCTAGGATTGCCCCCAAAACTTTTGCAGTTGCAGAAAGTTTATAAATTATTTTGGCATAAGTTAAAGAATAACTTTTGGGCTGTATGCTGTTCAGAGATTTTATAATAGCATCCTCTTTAAAAAAAACGACAGGGGACTCTGCTTCTGAAAATGATGAAATAGGAGGTTCTAGACCAGGTCTTCCACTGAGGACAAATAAAAAAGCTAGATTCGGTGTAAACAAGTTGTTAGAGCTACCAAGGTAGTGAGTATGTGTCTGGATAATATCTAGAGGGGAAAAGATGACCCAAGATTTAGTATTTTGTATAACTCTTTCTTTTGAGCTGACTATGGATGGTTAAAGTTGACGAACTAAGTCAAACTTTCTGTAATTTCCCAGGAAGGAATAGGAATAAAAATCAAAGTTCAGGGACCGTTAACCAACAGCAAGTGGGGTCCCGCTGCCTGCTGCCACCCTCTAGGCGAAATTCTGGAGGCAAAGACTTGGTGTAAAGGAAAAAACGTCTTTATTCAAAAGCTCACGTTTTGGAATAATAGCTTTCCACATGCACTAGTCACTTAAGCCCATCAGTTAAGGCTAAAGCCTTTAACTCCTGAGTTCCCCTATCATGCCCCCTGTGTATTCTTAATTATCTTTTACAAACTAAAACAATATAAGGTACAAAAGCTAAACAATTTTGGAAGAATGGCAGGCTTCTGCCTCAGAGTCCATCACCTCTAGAACACGCAAAGGAAAATAACCCTCTGCCAGGCCAGACCAATCCTAGACTGCACCTGGAGTTCCTTCTCGCATTTAAAAACTGTCCTTTGGGAAACACGGGTAGCTACAGCATGATTATCTGAGCACCCTCAAGGAAGAGAGCCCGAGAGCCAGTTCTGCCCTCCTTATATTTTAAATCTTCTGGCACATAATCCCATATGTTTTGGAGGCATCCAGATTCTCAGCCAATTCAGTCCTAGGCTGCTGACCTTGTTTACTGTTGCCCTAGGCAACCTCCTCTTGTGGTCCCTCCCTAACCCTGCTCAGTTACCTGATCAGATCTCTAGGTATCAGATTTCCCACAGAGGAGGACACTGTTAAAGGTAATCCAGCTAAAGATTATCTTTCAAAAGGATTGTTATAAATTTTGAATTTTATGAGTCCCTGGATTGAGATGATTTTCTGAATCTAGCTGTATATCAAAGATAAAAGTAAATTCTCCCTAGATGTAGAGAGCTGCAAATAATCTAACAACGTTTAGTCAGAATTTAGTCAAAAACAATCAGGCATACCTGATTGTTTTGAAGATCGGACTCAATTTAAACTGGAAAGTTTTTAAAAAGACAATAGAAATTGACTTATAGGAAGCTAGATAAGGGAATACTTATATTTAAGATGTTACACGATTAATATATTCAAGTAATTCTGAAAATAATATTGAGAATTAGAATATATCACATAACTGGAAACTATTAAAATCAATCACATTGTACACCTTAAACTTATACAAAATTATGTTAATTATATCTAAAAAAAGTGGGTAAAATCAAATAAAAAATCAAGAACTGAATAATATAATAGCTGAAAGAAACAGCTAAGGGATAAGATTAACATTATATTAGACACTTCTGAGGTTGTCACTAGTGGACCAGCAGATGTGCTAGAAATATAAATGTTGAAACCATGACTAGAAAAAAAAAGAAAAAGAAACAGATACAAAAAAGAAAAATATGATATTTAAAATACAGTGGAAATAGCAGTATATGACGAAAAAGTGAGAGTAGAGTTGAAGAAATACTGAAGAGATGATTCCCAACCAAGTCCAAAAGAGCATGATTGTAAAACAGTAACAAACTCCCTCCTACAATTATAGTAAAATTGCTGAAATAAAAGAAAACCTCTCAAAAGCAGTTAGAAGGGAGAAAAGACATCATCCTTAAAGGAGCAACAGTTTAGGCTGGCAGCTGACATTGCAACAGAAACAATGGAAGGCAGCAGGAAAAGAAAATGATATGTTGAAAAGATGGCAACATAACAGTAGCAAAAAAAAATCAGATATTGAAATATTATCTTTCCAAAACTGCAATGGAGGTTAGAATTAAGACCTTTATTTAGGCAGAGAGAGAGAGAGAGAAAGACAGAGAGAGATTCTGTAAATGGCAGACCTGCATGAAAGACGTCCTTCAGAAAGAACAAGAGCGGTCTTAGCTGGAGACTGAAAGGTTTATGAGATAACAAAGAGAAATTTAAATGATAAGTGTGCAAATAAATCTACATAGATATACATTTAATAAAACAATAATAAATTATTTGAGACTTAAAATATGAAGCACCAATTACTTGACAACAAGAACATATAACTCAGGAGGATGACTAATAGACTCAAAGGTCAGATACTCTAGGAAATGTCAATGGTACTACTTCATGAGAGGTTAATAAATCATAGACATAAGTAGTAACCTCTAGAGAAAATACTAAATAACATGTGTAAGTAATGAGCTAATAAGAGGAAAAAATAGTTTAACAAAATTACTTTTGAAAACAAGGAAGCAAAAATAAATAGACCAAAAAAAACAATGCACAAGTTAAAAAGAAAGTGAATAATAACATGAAAGGTCTATATATGGATATATCTATATTGGTAATTGCATTAAATATAAATGGGCTAAGAACTCCATTTAAGTCACATCTTAATAAGGATTACTAGAGTCAGTGAAAGAGAACATGTGTATGCTTCTTACAAAACACACCTTATATATGAAAACACAAAGGTGATGAAAGTAAAGTGATAAATAACAGTATGTCATTAACAATAGAGAAAAGGATTGATGGATTACGTATAGTGACATTAGGGGCCTTTGTTCATCAAAGAACGTCATTAAGATATATAAACATAAATCACAAAATGGAAACTATATCTGACATACTTATAATTGACTAAGAGTTTTTATCTGCTGTATAAACCCTACAATAAAAAAAGAGAATTTAGACCCGATGAAAAAAATAGTGTGAAATTAAACAGGCATTTCACACACAAAAATATCCAATTGGCTAAAAAGCATATATAGATGATTGACATTGTTAATCATCAGAAAATTAAAAGCATAACAGAATACCATGATATACACAACACTGGTGAAAATCAAAGACTCACATACTGCCGTTTAAAGTGTCAGTTGTTACAAACACTGAAAAACTTTGCTATTGTCTACTAAATTTGGAACAGGTAGATAGGAAGACAGATATCTTACTATGTGGCATTTCCACCCTCAAATATATGCCATACACACACATACACACATATATACACACATTTGTGAACCTAAAGATATATAGATGTATCTTTTGGTTCAAAGATACATATATATAAACATATATAAATAAATATATATATTTATTTATAACAGCATTAGCCAAAGTAATATAAACAACTAAATTCTTAATCAAATGTAGAATACAACTAAATTGTAGGGTATTTATGCATTGAAATAGTATAGAACAAAAACAATAAAAGCCACAAACACATCAACATGAATTAATATGCAAATAAGTGTTGGAAAGAAGCCAGATAAAAAAGGGTGTACAATGCTAAGACATTTATATAAAGATCATAAAGTGTCAAAACTAACCCATGGTGTTAATGGTAAGAATTTACCTCTGAAAAACAGAGAGTATATAGTAATGGAAGAATGGATAAGGGGTCCTCTGGAACGCTTGTAATATTTTAGTTGTTAACCTATGCTACAAGGGCTCCTTTCTTCAGGTAATTTGTACATTGTACGAGCTAAGACAAATTTCATCTTGCTATATTTTTGTGTTATTCTTCAAATAAGCTTATTTAAAAATAATAGACCAAAGAGAATGCAGACTTTGTTAGAATAATTAATCCACAAAAAGAGTATACTCGATGCTTTCCCGAGCTCGCTTCTTCATCGTTTTCCTCTTTTTCTTTTTCATAGGAAGGAAATGAAGCTGGTACTGTCACATAACAGTTGCTAGGTAATGGACAGAGGGTGACCTTGTTTGTTTCATAATATGCAAGTTGTGTTTAGAATGCGGAGTCTCTGGAAATGCTTTATGGATATGAACTTTGTCCTTCAACTCAGTTATGTGTTTCCCTTTCGACTCTGAGCTCTGCAGCAGCTGTTTAATATTTACTGTCCTTAACCTTTAGTAAAGTGTCTCACATATCCTAATATAGTCAAGAAATATTAAGAACTTGTTCATTCATTTAACACGTTTATTGAGAAACTTTTGTGTACAGGGTACCATCCACTCTTTTCGATGTTGAGATAAATGATCAGTGTAGAATGGGCTACTGTTCACATGGATTGATTATAGATAACGATTCTTCCCTACGTCCACTGTGGGAAGCCATTTTTTTCATGGTGTATCACTGAAATCCTGAATTTCAAAATCAAATTAAGAAATTCCCAAAGGATTCTCAGTAAACATGTCCTCTCCAAGGCCATCCTCTGAAAGACTGCATTACCTAGCAGGTCTATGTGGCACCATTATTCTATTTACAGTAGAAATGTTCCTGGCTGAAGGCCTGATGTGAAAAGAAAAAGATCTCTACGATGAATGGGAGTTTCTTCCAGGCCAAGATTTTTAAACATCATAGTTTTAATCTTGAACTTCTTATGGTTCCAGGAAGACAACTTAGCATTTTGGTAATATAGAACTTCTCAAGTCATGTGCGGTGTGTGTAACAGAACACTTTCTTCCCGAGATTTTTGTGAGAGGCAAGTTCACAAATGAAGTGTATGGAGCATTATACCCAGTAGAGTGCTTGGCACCAAACAGTTGCCAACGTGAGTAATAGCCTGAAGAGAGAAGAAAGTACAGGAAAAAAAAAAAGGAATAGCCTGTTTCTGGAGGAAACTGTAACCATTTTAAAATGTGACTAGCTACACACTGGTACATTCTTCTAGAAGATGGAGGAAGTTGTATGTCAATAGAATTCTAAGGGGATATGGGCCCAGGGGATATCACAAAAATCAAAGAAGACAAAACAACTGAAAAGAATAGAGAAAGGTTAAACAAGCTGTTGGTAAATTAATGTTAGATTGCTAGCAAAAGAATGAGCTAACAGACTGGGGAAACATGTGTTGACATGATAGGTGTGAAAAGCCAGGAAAGCAATAATGTTGGAAAGACTTGGGGGACTGGTTGTCATCCCGTTAATTAGTTGCAACACACATCTGTGTGATTTTACACCACACATAGGAGTTTTCCCACATGACAAAGATGTGAAAGCACCTGGCATACCACATTTACTGGAGCCTTTTCCATCCCTTGACATTGAAGGAAAATTGGAGTCATTAGACCAAAGATAGAAGGTTTTAGTAGGGTGTTTGCTGATGAAAACGTTATGTAACAGAGTGTGTAGAACTTGATGGCGGTGGTCAAGTGCAAATCAATACGAACTTGTTATGACATGATTCATCATTACATAGTCAGAAAATTACCAGATCAGTCATGTTGTCCAATCCTGATTTCCAGAAGTAAATACTGGGGAGAAGACTACTGGATTGTCAAACAGAAATCAGTCCTGTCCTATTTTATTAGGATCTTCCAGGCTTATTGATGTGAGCCTCTGCACCAGGATCCTATCAATCCCTTCCCCCGCGTCCTCCCTGAACCAAGTCTGATTTATCACAAACTACCACCCAAGGTGCTCACACTCCAACACACCAGACTACTACTGTCTGAGAAGATCCTGGGAATTCCTATTTCTCTGCCTTTATTCATCTTATTTCCTTAGTCTAAGATGTTCCCCTTCAATTTCCACTTCAAGGTAGTCATTCTCCAATTTACCCCTTTAGATCCATTCTCCATGATGCTCAGCAATTTCAGAGACTAGCCACTCGAGATGCATCACCTGGACTTCTTACCCTCTGCTTTCTTGTTGGGCTTGGCTTATGGGTGGTATTAGCAGGACATGTCAGAGTGGGATGAAAAGGTATAGATAGGTGTTTTTTGTTTTGGGTGATTTGGGGGAGACAGTGTCTATGACCCTCTGTCCCAAGCCACAGTACCTTTCTGTAATTCTTCCCTTGATTAGTTATGACTCTTTCACCCTGAATTTACCAGCTTAAGGAAGGCAGTGACATTATGTCCTTGTCTGCCTCAGGATGCAATACGTCCCTCCTGTGTCTCCTTAGCGTTAACCCTGCCTGCACATCTGTACGAGTCTCTTCATTTGATTTTTTAAATCTCTCTTTTTGAGAGTGCCATCATTTCCTTCTCACACATGAGCTCTTTTTCTCAGTTCCTCTGCTGGGAACTGATCCGCCATCCATTGTGCTCCTGCTGTAATTAAAACAGCTACTGCAACAGCTGTGGAGCTTCAGCCCATGTACTCGGGCATGTAGGGAATAGAATAACTTTTTAGTGACAACTTAGTTTTGATACTGATTTTTCAAATCCAACTCAGTGACAGGGTATTAATCATCAGCTTGTGATCATCTTATTCTCAAGGCAATGTCAGATTTAGAGGGAGTCTATATAGCCCAGTAAGGTGATATGAAGCTTCACTCTTCAGTCATCAGTTTATTCAGGTGCCTGTCTGTAATGGACGTGGTGATGCCAGGCCCAGGTCCCTTTTTGAAGAAGGGCAGAAATCCTCAGTTGCCAAAACAACGGTCAGAAAAAGCCTTCAGTTGATGCCACATTACCCAAGGTTCTGTTTTGCTCAATGGTATCTATTCTATTTCCCTGGTTCTCACTGCCAGAGCTGACCCTAAACACGAATGAATTAGGCCTTCGCCTGCAGCCTTTCGGGGACCTGCCAGAGCGTTTGAGCCCCCAGACAGCTTCTGCAGCTGCCCTGACATGAGTTCGCCTTTCAATTCCACAAACTCACTCTAAGTCGTTTAAAATTATGACCTAATGTTAATAGCATATCAACAGCACAGTCTAAAATCTGTACATGGTATAAAAAGAATTCCAGGTGTATCAACAACAAAACTAATCTAACCTAGCTCAGTGAGTATACAGAAGGTATTCTGTGATGATATTGGGCCACATGATAATAAAACATAAAAAACGTAAGCACCACCTATAAAATGATTGAATGAGAATGGGGAAATAAATGTATTTTGAGCATTTTTTGTTCTGAAAACTGTATCAGGTACTTCACTTATGTCATTGCGTTATATTTTCATAATCACCTTGCAAGGTATGTGTTAAAATCTCCTTTTTATGGATGAAAAATGGGGTGCTTAGAGAGGTTAATAAATTGTCAATGTCATAAAGCTGTCAGGGATTGACTCAGGATTTAAACCTAAATCTGTGTCTATAATTCCTGTTTTGTTTTTTACCTGCCAGGTTGCCTCCTGAAATTAGGAAAGCATTTGAATAGTTTTCTGGGGACAGCTGGGAGGAGTGAAAAGTGCGGGAAACAGGAGAGGAAAGAAAGCATGTGCTCCCAAACTTTCTCTTCTTTTGGCAGAAGAAATTTAGAGGAATTCCCCTCCCCAATAGTTTTCTGTCCAGCATCTGAGGTGCAGTACATTCCCCATAAATAAACTCAGTGAAACCTACCACCTCCCTCCCATATCTTCCCAAATAAGGACGAAACCCCATCAGCTGCAGGGTTCCAGCCCATTACGAACAGTAACTTCCTGATAGCCATCTCATCCCAGATATAATCATTTCTCTTTATCAGGAAACACTTGCTAGAGAGTTAACAGAAAGGGCATAGGGCTGTGCAGGTAAAAAAAGGAACCATCAATCATTAGCAAAATCTTTCCCCCCAATAGACTACTCTTGTGATTTATTCCCAAGAAGAGTTATAATAAACAGGAAGGGGGAAAAGTCCAACTGCGTGAGAATAAAAAGTCAAAACTTGTAATAGATGGATTAGTGGAAATTAGGTATAATTAACAATTGACTTTTCTGGGAAGAAAAGTAGGATAATCTGATTCTGGCAAAAGTGATTACAGAATGCAATACCTGGAACGTGGAGGTATATGGTCAATCATAACAGTGATAATTCTTATTACCATCCGTGGATACTCTTTATATTGGGCATGAGTTAGCCAGCCATACCAAACTGGTTCTACACTGATAAATTCTAGAGAAAAGCGCTCATGTACACAATGCATATAGAGGCACATGGCTTTTCTTCTGAATTAGACATCAAAGGAAACAGCTTATTTTCAAAAGTCCATTAACTTGAAATGCATATGCCTTCAACTGTGGGAAAGAGAAAGCTTTAAAAGGTATTGCCCTATTCTCAATCGCACTTGCGCCCTCATTAGCAATTCGGACCGGAAGTGCTCTCATATCAGAATCTGTAGTGAGGATGGAGATCACCTCGCTCAGGGATGCCTTGTTGTAGGCACAGAACAGTTAAGTAATTTAGTCAGGCTTTGTCTGAAAGGAAAGAGGACCTGGGGCCTGTGGTGCCAGGGGGACCATCTCAAGGAGAAAATGTAGACAACAGGGTGCGGGAACTGGAGGGCTTGCTGATTGGCGGCATGGAAGCTGGATGGAGTATAAATAAGGTGTCATGGAAATGCGGCACCAGGCAGAGGAGGAAGTGTTTTGTGTTCCTTTTACACGTTGCTGTCTTTTTCCCTCCAACCTCAGTTGTTTTTTCCAACTAAGTGCCTCCCTGGATTCCACTGGCGATTTATTTTATTTTTTGATTGATTTTAAAAAAATGTTTGATATGTTCAAAATCTTCGGGAAAATGAAAACAACTTGACAGCTAACCTGTCTTTGCAGGGTTTATCTACAAAGTTTGAACCATTTGGAGCTCCCTCCATTGTTTAATGGTTACATGAAATGGTTACACGAAAAAGAAATGTTTTCTAATCCCTGGCATTTATCATTTCCTCACTAGAGAAACACCACAACAGGGACTTAATTTTAACATATGAACAACTTTCACAGGACTCTGAAGTATCTTAATACTGTTCCATATGTTACCACTGAACGTTCATGTCTATTATTCATTCTGTCACATGGGTAATGTGCTATATTCATTATATCTACCTTTTGGGTTGACTTTTCTTTTAGGTAAATATACTTGAGAGTTCACTAAGTGATTGACTGTTCCCAGTGTTTCTGTTCATCTCCCCTAACCTAAATTATCATTGCAACAGGGCTTTTTGGCAGACGTAAGGGTGTCTCCCTAGTTAAGTATGTCACTGGCCGCATGTTGCATAAGAGAGTGAAGAATGGCAGGCTCCATCAATAGCAGCAGGGATCTCCCCTCGATGGTGTGTATAATAGCACAAGCCTTAGCTTGCTGACAATAGGTAGGCAGAGTAGCTGTGCTGGCATGGCAAAAGTGACAGAAAAATGAGAGTTTTGATATAGTCTGATGGGAAAGCTACACTATGCTTTCTAATTATACAACATTAATCCCTTCTATATACATTCCAAGACTGCGATCTTTCTTTTTTGACTTTTTGAGTAATGGACAATTACAAAAGAGCCATGCCAGCAAAATGCTCTAAAAATATAGTAAGGGGCTAAAGCGTGAAGGTCAAAATCTATTTTTAATATAAGATTTGCTTTTTTTTCCCCATGATGCTATATTATTCTACAGAATATCTTTAGTTTAAGTGTGAAAGCCCTCAATCAAATGCTTATGTAAAACACAAACTAACAAGCGCAATAGACCCAGAGGCATGGAAACATGGATCAGTCTGACCCAGACCAGAAGGGTGGGGGAGGGGATAATGGTGGAGGGAAGGGGAAGGGACCAGTCAAAGAACATGTATGAATGACCCATGGACACGGACAACAGTGTGGGGATTGAGTGTGGGACTGGGGTGCGGACTGGGTGGAGGAGGGCAAAGGGGGGGAAATTGGAACAACTGTAATAGAACAACGATAAAATATTTTTAAAAAATTTAATGAAGTAATTAATACTTGATACATAATTTCAACAATAATGACACTATTAGAGAATTGTGATGTACTAGAAAAGGAGACACTCATCTTCTTCTCTCCTATATGGCCATGGTTAAAGTCAAGAGTCCCCATTTTTTATGGGAATTAGCTATATCCTTTCTGAGGCTTTGGAGATTATATATATATTATCTATATATATATTATCTATATTATTATATATATATAATTGGAGGTTATTTTATATATATAAAGGAGTGCAAGAATAAATGGGGTTGAACGGAGATTTTTATGGGGAAAACTGAAAGAGGGAGCATAACGCAGCTAGACAAACTCTTTGCCTCGCTAGAAAAGCCATGAGCCAGGCTGTAGATAACTGATTTGGGATCTGTTTAACCCTATTTAATGCCTTGGTCTCAGGGCTGTCAGGACGCAGGAGCTCTACAAAGAGGTGATTGTGATTACTGCTACCATAAAGGAAGTCCAGACCCAAGAGGGAGGGGCCCCTAACCCTGACTCAGCAGAGAAACTTTGTTTCTAAAGGGATTTGTTTCCTACAGGGGCAGGTTAGCAAAAAATTCCCACTTCTCTGGCACTTTGAATTGGCTCCAAGAATTAAATGGGGTTACCGTTTACTGCAGGGGTGTCCAAACTTTTGG
>PVKM010027908.1:0-18564 GCA_004027735.1 Carollia perspicillata
TCCGCGGCCAGCTAACCGCCCTGCAAGCCCTATGTGCTCTGCTTGTCTCCTCCCGGGGTCTGGGGTCTGCAAGCTCCGCACCACCTACGCCTCCCGGTGCTCCCGAGCCTGGCAGCCACGTTGTTTTCCTGCCTCGTTCCCTCTCCCCGCTGGTTGCCGACTCTGCCCCTCTTACCGGTCTGGTTGAATGGCTGTCAGACTTCCGTAGTTCAATTTTCTGAGTTCTGGTTGTGTTATTGTTGGTAAATATTTGTTGTCCTTAATCTTGGTTGTGAGAGGAGGTACAGTGTTTCCACCTACGCCTCCATCTTGGCCAGAAGTGATTCTTGAGTTCCCATGATCCACTTCTCCTCAGGTTTCATTCAATTTGCTAGAGCTGGTAAGAAAACTCTAAGAAACGCTTTACTTACTAGATTTCCCATCTATTATATAACGATACAACTCAGGTAGAGCTGGGCAGAAGAGATGCATAGAGCAAGAAAGGAGGATGGAGAAACAGAGCTTCCATGCTTTCCCAGCATCACAACCTCACCAACCCAGAAGGGCCCCAACTGGGTTCTTGTGGAGACTTCACAGCAAAGCATGGCTGATGAAAGCACCGGCCACTGGCAAGTCACCCTCCAGCCCTTTTCCCTTCTAGAGGCCCGAGGGCTGAGACTCCATGTTCCATCCTGCTAATCACAACGTTTGGTTCCAAGGCAACCAGCCCCCATCCACAGGTGTGGTCCCAACAATTGCCTCATTAACATAACAAATAAAAGTCCTTCCTCATGCCATGGTTTTAAAGAGTTCTGTACCACAAAGAGGGAAGAAGACCAAATATGTATTTTTCACTATAAATCACAATATTACATAAATTATCACAATAAAGTTGTCATTAAAAAAGGACATAATTTTCCTCAAAAAGGGAGGGCAGGGGGAATTTGTTATTTCCTTAGGACACTGCTATACTCACTCACAAGGCAAAAACACTCCTCACGACTCTTTGATGTACGCCACACTGCTTTTCAGAAGGGTTCTACAGACTGATACTCCCCACAGCAATTTATTTGATACCTGTGTCACAGTACGCGGGTGATTTAGCACCACCCAGTAGATCTTAAATCTGACAGAAAACTTGTTACTGATTATTACTTAAATTGAACACTTTTTCTCATACTTTAGTCATTTTTTTCTTTTGGAAAGGGTCAGTTCTTAGCCTTTAAAACAGTCATCTTTATACATACAACTGTTACAGTATACACAGTGCTTCAGTTTCTTAGGAAAAGCAAACATTAGCTACTTTCTTACCATTCTGGTCAGCAATAATTAACCCGTCCTAAGTTGTACTTCAGCTTTAAGACTTTCCTTGAAGTCAAAATACCACTCTCCTCAGACAAGCAGAGTAAAGGACACTACAAACCTGAGTCCAACTGGGTTACATGTATTTCTAGTTTTCTGACTGCAATTCACTTTTAAGTGAAATGTCCAAGTGAGTCCTGAGATATTTTAATATACAGGGTAGAAAGAAAATGACATTTATTAACACTTTCTACAAACCAAGTACTTCATGTGTACCTCATTTGCCCTAACGAGCCTATTTCCCTCACTTAATGGAAAAAGAAAATAAAAATTACCAAGAGTAAGAGCTTGCCATTACAGCAAATATGTGGCCACATTAGGAGTCAAACTGAGGTATGCCTGATTCTTTCTGCTACTTCCCAAGCTCACTGACTCTAAAATAAATAAATAAATAAATAATCAGAGAATACTTTGAATACTAGGTCTTCCACTTACGATGTGACTGATTCCTAAACTTCTTTAGTGTGTATGTACCATTTGCAAAAACAAGGCCATTATTCACAAAATGAATATACAAACAGGAGGCTAAAAAGTTACTATGAAATGGAATTTTCTTAAATACCTATTATTTGTAACAGCAAAATGTTGTGAAATAATTCAATTCCTTTTTGAGCTTTTATTTATTTAGAGACAGGGTAAGGGAGGGAGAAAGAGAGGGAAACATCAATGCCAGCATGTGGTTGCCTCTCGCATGCCCCCAACTGGGGACCTGGCCCGCAACCCAGGCATCTGCCCTGACTGAGAATCGAACCAGTGACCTTTCTGTTCACAGGCCAGCACACAATCCACTGAGACACACCAGCCAGGGTAAAATAATTCTAAATACTTTTCTTCAATTTATATCAAGATTCACTTTACCTTCCAACAGCCAGAGCCACATGCACACCCATTTACAAACAAGTGAGGGGTCACTAGGTCACTAGGTGGGAACACTTTTTAGGCACTGACTGCTAGTCTCCACTTTAGACGACAACTGCATCATTTCTCAGTAGAAAAGACCACATCAACTACATTGCTTTTTATTCTTCACCACATGAGCAATGTTTTCATCGAGAGATATGCCCCACCCATAGAGTAGCAATGAGGGGTAAGAGAAATGGCAACTTTAGCTACTCAAGAAGAGATAAAGACTACAGAGACTTGTGAGCAAGCAGTAAACAACAAAACAAAAGACAAGGTCCGGAACAATCAAAGCAAGGCAGGAAATCAGAGGTTTACTCTACCCTAGGTAATGGGTACCACTGTGGTAAAAGAAAAGTCATATAAATCATACAACACTTAAAGGAAGTGGTCCCCAACCTTTTCGGCACCAGGAACTGGTTTGTGGAAGAGAATTTTTCCACAGACTGGGGAGAAGGAGGGGGGATGGTTTGGGGATGATTCAAGGGCATTACACTGAAGCTCCTCTCCTGCTGTAAGGCCAGGTGCCTAACAGGCCCAGGTAGAGGTTGGAGGACCCCTGCCTTAAAGGACTCTTGATTAATTTTAAGACCAAACAACTGCTTGGCAAGATTGGGACCAATTTCCAAAGGATGCTATACACCAACATATATAATTCCACAAGATTTTTCAGACATGAAATAAAAATCAACTCAAACATTATTACAAGAATTCTTATGCTAAAATCTTCTTTTTCCAAGAACATGCACACCCCTCATTCAGACATATAAAAAAAATAGCAACATCTAAGTGTCATAATTTGGATAGATGAAGGCCTTCAATAAAATACCTTTTTTCCCAAAAATTATTTTAATATTAATGCATCAGTAGGAACTAAGGGCAGACCAAACTATACAAACTTATCTACAGCTGCATATTTTACCCTGGAACTATTATTAAAATAATTCTATTGTACACAGAATCATGTACTGTTTCCCTTAGCTGGTATACTACAATAAGGCTATTGTACAATGTTAAGAGGGCCCTTAAAAAAATTACTACTGAAGTAATTCTTGTCTCGAGGTGACTTACCACATTCTCCTCTCCATAAACACCATTGTTTTTAATCACAACTTTCCTTACAGCTTCACCCTCTGTCAAACAAAATTTTCACTTCCCAGTAAGATCCTTTCAAACTGAAATAATGAAAAGCAATGTTCTTATGATTACGGTATTTGCCAAAGTGAGATACTATAGAACAGTATGTGTACGAAGATCTTACCTTTGCAGAAGCATTTATTCATTGATTTGTCTGGAAGAACAATTCATCAAAACATTACCAGTAGGTATCTTAGGGTGGAGGGATTATGGATGCTCCTTTCCTCCTCCCTTCCTTTCTTTTTTGATCCTCACCCAAGGTGCTGGTTGATTTTAGAGAGGGGGGTGGGGGAGAGGGAGAGAAACAGCGAACCAGCCTAGCCCTAACTAGGGACTGAACCTACAACCTAGACATGTGCCCTGAACAAGAACCGAGCTCACAACCCTTTGGTCCACAGGATAACAATCCAACTAACTGAGCCACACTAGGCAGGGCGAATGCTTTTTTTCTTTAGCGTGTATGCATTTTCTGCATTAACACAAGCAGTTTTTTAGTGCTTGTGCATGAGACAGAACAATTTGAGTTAAAAAAATCTAGGTGCTGTATTTAAGACACTTTCTTAATTTTGGTTGCGTATTTCTGGGCATTGTGGACAGCAAGGAACAAGACGAAGGAGATCCCTGCCCTCCAAAGCTTATAATCTATTTGGGGACACAATAAAAAAATTAAAAACACATAACTTCAAGGACTGACAAATGCTACGGAGAGAGCAGAACAGTGATGGGGGCTATCTTAAACTGAGTGGTTAGGAAATGAGGCAATATTTAAGCTGAGATCTTCAAGATAAGGGACCAAACTTGCAAACATCTAGGGGAAGAGACACAACTTCTTTAAAAGCCCTAATGCAAGAACAAGCATGGTGTGTTTGAGAAACTGAACAGCTACTGTGGCTAGGAGAAGTGAGCAAAAGTCAGAGAGGTTGTCAGGGCCACATCATAAAAACAGTGTGAGTTTGTATTTCTGGTGAGTACAGTTTGTATTTTATTCTAAGTGGACTGGTAAGAGTAGTTTGATAAATGTATTAAATGAATACATACTTTAATGGATTATTTTAATGACCCTTATGAGACTTAGGTTACAGCCTATTAATTGTATTCACTTTTCTCAATGTAACAATTTTGCTTCACATCTATCTAGAACATGATGAAGTTAAGTTGGTACAGTATGGTAGGTCTCAAATTATGGATACAGCTGAAATAAACTTAGTAATAATACTGCACACCAGCTCAGAAGTAAAGATCTTAATACAAGATGGGTATTTCAAATGTGCAATGCCAACATGAATTCCAGTAGGTCAATGTCAAATTCTAATGAACATGACCTAATTAGTCTACAAAATAGACAATAATTCAAAACCTATGCAAACACTTGTGTGTAATCCAAAATGACTTTACACGGCATGTAAATAAACCTTTTTAAAATTATAATTGTCATGTTTTAATATGAAAATTTTTACTTTAATTGCATATTTTAATGTGAAAGAAAAGATATAACACCAAATATGATTTATAAATATTATTGCTTAGGCATTAAAGTAAAGTAGCAAGCATATGTAACTGTAATTATATTTGCATACCAAAACACTATACAGATACATATAAACACATATATGTCCACAAAAACTGAATCCACACTATGGCCACATGAAAGTCCCTAAGACAAGTCAACCAAGACACAATTACCGCATTGCACGAAAATAGACCTGGACCAAACTATACAAACTTACCTAACAGCTGCATATTTTACCCTGGACAAACTAAGTTTGTATAGTTTGTATAGTTTCGTGCTTCAGCTGGTTCATGGAGAATAATTTAAGCTTACATATGAACAATTATCTATTCATTCAGGAACTTCTACTAAACCACCTATTTCAACAATTAAAGAAAATAATTTTTTTTAATCAACCAACAGGAAATGAGACCTATAGCTCAGAAAAAAAAGTTTTAAAAAATCTTGCCTCAGCAGAATGAAATACTGAAAGTTTGCAACATTAATTTCCCTTGCACCCTTATACACCAGTTAAACTGTTGTTTTAAGAAGCCCTTAAATATATTCAAACATTTTTCACTTGAGAACACAAACATTTATATGCATGTATTATTCTCCGTAAGCATTGTGTACACTAATGTAACTGGTTGCTACCTTACCACAGAAATACAACAAATGCCCCCCCTTCTCTGAGCAAGGGAGTAAACAGACAGTGCAGTACTGAGAGGACACGACATACTGACACATTTTTGTATACTGAAAATACCTCCATAAAAACAATGAGACTTCTGTTTGAGCTTTCTACCAAAAAATAAGAACTGCTAGAATACAGTCAGGTAAATTACTTTCTTAGTAACTGCTTTGTTTTAACAAGAGGAATTCAGCACTGGAAAAACAACTAAGTTTTTGCTCCCAATCTCAGCCTATAACCCTGATTTTTTTAAAAAAATGTACATTATAGTCCAGCTTGAAGTGTTTAAGTCCATGTAAATCAGCAACACTCAGAATTCAAGAAACAGCGCTAAAAAAAAAATGCAGGGCAAGCCAAAAATAGGGTTTTTAAAAAAAATATTGTCACTCCCCTTCCAAATAAGGCTTTCTTTTTCTTTATTCCATTTACCTTACTTGCCTTTCCCTACTCCTTTCCTACCTCCTCTATCCCTACCAGTTCCCTGTGTATTTTCACTTTCCATACACAAAAATTGATTTGAAACTTACCTTACCCTCTTGTATCTAAATTTGTTTGTCCTTAATTCTTAGGGGATTAATGGTTTTAGGCTGAAATACTTTTGGTTACAGAAAAGTACACACACACAGTTACCAAAAATATGAATGACTAGGTGAGCAGCCCTTCGTTTGGCAGGTTGAGTGCCCACTGGGGATTCTGGAGTGAATAAAACAAAGTTCTTTCCTTCAGGTCACAAACACAGAATGTGTTTGGCAGGTTCAGGAAGCTTCCAAGGAGACCTGTGTGCCTGGCGTGGAGTCAGCCAAAGAGGAACCAGTGGGCATGCAGTGAGGGAGGCAGGAGACACACAGATGATAGAGGGCGTCGAAGGCACTGTTCGTTGTATTCCGGCTTTTACTCGAAATGACCTGGGCAGCAACTGAAGCAACTCAAACAGGAATAAAATAATCGTGCTTTCATTTCAAATGGTTGCTGGGTGGAGAACAGAGCGGAGCAGCAGTGAGACGAGAAAGGAGACTACTGAAATAACACAGGCAAGCGAGGACAGCTGCCTAGGGCGGGTGGCAAGCAGCTGAGGACAGCAAGCTGCGGTCACACTTATTCTCAAGGTGGATTTTAAGGTGAAGAAAGGACACTGGGCTGGCCAAAAAGCCCATTATGCTTTCTCCCATAAAATGAAAGACATTTTTCATTTTCTCCAATAACTTTATTGATTTGGATATTTTGAGTATGTCGACCATCTCCCGCTACTGGCTTCTGGTGGGTAGAGGCCAGAGGTGCTGCTGAACATCTTCCAAAGCACAAGACAGCAAAGATTCAGTGTTTGGCCAGAATGTCAAGGGTACTAAGAAACTCCGCAAACCAGTTCTGACAAGTTCCATCAGTCACAGCGCCTTCTCTATACACTGCACAAATCTTTTATTGCATTTCAGTTGCGTTTTTACCTTTCTTGAAATAATAAAGCACAATATGACAAAAATGTTGCATATTTTCTTCCATCTTAAATATTTAAGTGGCTGCACAGAAATTCACCAATTTGATAAATTTTTTAAATGTACACTCATACGACAGCTGTCACAATACAACATAATGAAGTTGTTTCGAATGAAGTTAAAGACAACTAAGCACTACTACAGCCCTGCATAACAGAAAAAAAGTAACGGTCTTTTTGACCAAAAGAATACTTTCATGCTGCATTACAGATGTGGAGTATGAGAAAGAGAGGAGTCAAGAATGTCTGTGAGGTTTCAGGCAGAGAAAGTAAAAGATGCAGCTGACATTCAGTAGGAGGAGGAAGACTGGACAAGGAACGGACATTGGGATGGGGGAGAGGGGAAGGAGGATGAGGAGTTCAGCTGTGACTGGTTCAATTCCGGATGTCTAACTGGAAATGTTGACTAAGCAAGTTGGGTATATAAGTCTGGAGGTGGGAAAGAGATTCAGACTAAAAATAACAGTTTTAGTTTGAAATATATGGTAACTTCGGCTACAGAACAGACAGGATGAGTCCACAAGAGATTACATATGCACACAGTGAGGAGCTCTGAACACGGAGCTCTGGGACTCAGCCTTGGGTTTTAGACATTGCGGTAATGAAAAGGAACCAGCAAAAGAAACTGAAAATAAGCAGCAATGTCTCAGAAGCAAAGGCAAGAAAGCTTTCAAAGAAGAGAAACTATCCACCATGTCAAATGCTGCTGTTGCTGCTACTTCCAGTGAAATTAGGAGAACTGACTAGGGAATGTATCACCAAGGTGGTCACTAGTTATCTCAACCAGAGCAGTTACAGTGGAGTAGAAAAGAAAAAACCTAATTGTAGGGGATCCTAAAGAGACTAGAAGTACTGATGACCACAAATAACACTTTCGAAGAGCAGCAGGTGAAGAAAGATGGGTGTTGGGGAGGTTTTTGTTGCTGTTTTTAAAGATGGGCAATACTTCAGCACATCTATGTGCTGAAAGGAATAATCAGTAGGAATGGGAAACACACTGATGATGCAGCATGTGTGCTGGCGTGCTGGCTGGCAGGTGGGCAGGCGGGCAGGCAAATGGGGTGATACTGCAGCAATGCAAAGGCCTGGACAGGAGAAAGGGAAGAGGAGACAAGGGGAAGAGCAGAGGCAATGGTCACAGCACACCAGGAAGTGCAGAGTATGGGTGCAGATGTAAAGAGACATGCAAAGGTTTCCTTCTGGTTGCTTTCATTTTTAATACACAGGAAACAAGGTCATCAGCTGAAAATGAAGAGGAGAAAAGAGGTGCTGGAGTCATGAGGAGAGAGGGTACAGCCGTCATTCAGGGGAGTGGCAGAGTGACTGTGGGCAGCAGGGAGGGCTCTCCTGAGGTCAGTGCCATCGATTTAAAAGAAGAGCAGGTCAGCATGGGTGTGTTCTCCTCAAGGCACGCTCAACTGCCAGGTGCAGGCCGGACTAGATGGTGGCTGCCAGGTGAGTACAGTAAAAGGAGTGTTACCAGGGAATTGAAGGTGTAAAAATGGGAGAAATCCTAACAGTGGATTACGGCACAATAAAAAGGTGGTGGTGACCTGCCTGGCAAGTCTCAGTGGATTGAGCACTGGCCTGTGAGCCGAAAAGGTTGCAGGTCCAATTCCAGTCAGAGCACATGCCTGTGCTGCAGGCCAGGTCCCTAGTTGAGGGCGTGTGAGAGGCAACTATCCATGTTTCTCTCCCTTTTTCTACCTCCCTTCCCCTCTAAAATAAATGAAATCTTAAAAAAAAAAGGTGGTAGCAGCAATGAAGTGTAGGTCCCAGACATGAAAGTGCTGTTCGAGTCAGGGTATTTGACAGAATGAGCTGGAAAATTGGATGAGGCCCCAGTGAAATGCTTGAAACTGTGTTGTAAGAAATAACCTTAATTAAGTACAGGCAGGTCTGGTTAAATGCTACAGAACCACGTTAGAGACTAAAGCAAAACCATTCCCTGGACAAAGTGAGCCTGCAGAGGAGGGAAACTGGAAGGCCAAGGAACCAGAGCAGAAGAATGACGTCACAGGAACTGCAGCTGGAGGTTCCCAGACATGGAGTTCCGAGAAAACCATTTCCAGTACTCCTGGAGAAAGATCAGCTCTGAACAGCTGATCAACTGAGGCACCAATGCAGGACGGCACAAGCAACATTAAAACCATACCTTTTTCCCAACCTCCTTTCCCCACTGAGCTGGATCCTGGACGAGGACGAGGACGGCAAAGTGTTATAAAAAGAGACCCTTCCTCCAAAGTGAGCTTCTAGATCTGAATCAGTTCTGAGCTGGGGAAGAAAAGTTCTGAACTGTCGGTTTCAACACCACTTAATTATACTAAACTGTATCTTCTAATGACTAAAATAAGACTAATGCTGACAAGTGAGCAGAACACTTTTTACTACCTAAAAGTAACTAGAAAAACTATCTTCCTAAGAGCTAGAGCAACAGGGAAAGACAATCTACAGGGAGGGGTCCAAGGTGCAGTGCGAGGTCAGTCATTTCTGCTTGAACTTGTATCAAGTCCCATCCATAAAACATACCAGTTCTACAAATCCATGGGTTCCCACTATGTATCAGGTGCAAAATATATATAAAATACAGTGCTGATTATGCAAAAAAAAAAAAACCTTACTTTTGCTTTATTAAACAAAATGTGAAAATAGATTAAATCAAATAAAGCAAAGTGATTTTGTTTTAGTAGGAGATGCGTAAAAAAGTTTAATCACAAGATATAATAAGAAACCCTCGCATGAATTTCTAAGTGGATAAGCTACAAAATAGAAATACCAGTGCCCATCATTTTTAAATATGCCTAAGTTTAACCTAGAGTTATTTAATGCTTTCTAGGAAAAAGAGGGAGTTTGTTTTACCATAATCCATTTTGAGTAAGATACACTTACAAGTGTTTCACACTGTCAGGATGAAGACAATTTATTACCAAGTCTTTGGGTTTCACTTCAGAAACTCCCTTCAGATGGGGCCCCAGAGCAGTTTCAGCTACATCCTGCTCTGTTCTTTATTTGCTAATGTTATAGAAAGGTTCAAGTATACTTAAGCTTTGAACTGAGGAAGCAGGATACATAAAGTTAATTATTAATAAGCTAAATTCCAAGTTTTTCCAGGTAGTATGAAAAAAAAAGCCCCCAGAATAAATGCCCTCACCTCACTAATAAGTATTAAGGATAAACATATGTTTCACTCATTTCCTCTAAAGAATGCAGAAGGAACCCATAATGTTTCCCTCTGAGACAAATCTAAAACATTACTAACACTTAACATTCAACAAAATGTGAAAATACTTCTTTCATGAGAACTGAGATTAAGAACACCGGTAACAGATCAAAATCAATACGCATTTGCAACTGTGAGAAAAATCTTATAAAACCTTAACAAAATTATCTCAGGCTCATCCTAAAGCAGATGAGAAACCTAACTTTCATGATTAAAAAAAAAAAAAAAGACAACTGGGACCTAAAAATACAGTAGCAACCTATCCTAGAGAATAAATATGAGAAATGAGTTATCAAGTGCTTTGGCAATGTTTATACAAATGCTAATCGCATGATCTCACAATCTATACAGACAAATAATGGCCACAGCTGCAATGTGCCACATCAGCATCACTCTTAATCACTTTATTCGTTACATCTGATAAAAGAAAGGTTTTTAAGTCATTCTAAAGAGCCTTACAAAAAAAGAACCCCTCTCCCCAAATATACACACAAACTCTGATGAAGAAAGAACCAACATTTCAAATGTTCAAACAATTATAAAGTAGGAGGATCCTGGAATTTATTTAACCTCAACACATTATGAAGCACTCCAATGTAGGAATACTCTGAAAACATTGTTAGTGTTTTTTAAGGCACAAAAAATAGTCATAAAAGGTTCTAATTTCTTGAAAAAAATTATTTGAACGTATGCCAATGCTGTTGATCGTCAACAAACCTGATGTTCTTATCCAAATAAAAATATGCCAAGCATTTTTATTCAACATATCACAGCTTGCTTACATTGTTCTTCATCCTCACGATTATCATTTACTCTTAGATTTCTCATCGACACCAGACTATCGAGTACACTGTCAAATACCTTTCTATAAAAAATGTACATTTAAAGAAAAAACTATCACGACTCTCTACCACTAAATTGGAGGGACGACTTCCCTTATTATTTCTAGGAACAACCATAAAAAAGCTAACAGCCAGTAAGTCTAAAGATCTGAAAGTTCTATCTGAATGTACATATTACCTTATAAACACTGGTAAGTCAAAAGGGTCCACCCTAAATGCCAAATTTATCTGTAAAAAAAATTATAATCTACATTATTTTGTCATGATGAGGACTGACTTCAGAGCACATCAATTTAGATTATTATAAAGGGGCCAAATAAAAGTTTTTTAATCATATGGTCAGAATTAATAAATACAATACTACAAATCTCATCCTCTTTTTACCACACTTGTAGTACTACAGGGAAAATCCAAATGTAGAACCACTAATTATTACTAAGTCCTTCCCTTTTCCTCACTATCAAGTCATTACTATGTTATTTACACATGGTGAATAAAAAGTCAAAATAAAATTTCTAAAAAGGTACTTTATTTAAAAACATTTCTTATAGAAAAGGAATCCACTGTTTCTCCTTGGAGATTTTTAAAAATAGAAAATGTTCCATAGCAAAGACTATTTACAGAAAACAGAACCAGAAGTGCATGACTTTTTCAATAAATACACCGTACCAAAATCATTTAATATGGGAGAGGGAAAGAATAAAAATACTAGTTTGAGATTCCTCCACTCTTCATTTTAAGTTGTGGGCAGATTGTACTAAACTGACAATATGAAAATGTAACCCAATGATCTCAGCCCTATAGTTAGTTACCTTTACACCGACTGTTCGCAG
Source organism: Carollia perspicillata (assembly GCA_004027735.1). Lineage (NCBI taxonomy): Eukaryota > Metazoa > Chordata > Mammalia > Chiroptera > Phyllostomidae > Carollia > Carollia perspicillata. The sequence goes on from PVKM010027908.1 coordinate 11,943, forward strand.
CTCCACTTCCCGCAGCCTCACCTGCCATCTTTCCCAACTTCAAGTGGCACCAGGGGTACAAGATGGTCCCCACTTTCAACACCGACAATGAGGAAAGAACTGCACACTCGTTTAAAAGAATAACTATGGGTTTTGTTTGCCCCCTACACGCTCAGCATCCAGCACAGGTGTGTCAGTACATAATAGGTACTTAATGAGGACCTGTTGAGTAAACGGTGAGGTTTAATTATATTGGTGCAACATTAGTTTTCTTTTTCCTCTAAGTCTTAAGCTCTCCCTGGCTTGAAAAGGAACTCCAGATCATACCACAGTCCCTTAAAAAGCATATGAACTTCTTTATTAATAATGAAATTGAAAGCTGATTCTCAGCAGAAGAAAAAAACAATCCAAGCTCCTTTGGTGTTCTCCATTCTTTTTAAAGAAAATTAGAAATAAGGTTCGGTTTTCGGAAGCAGAAGTCTACCATCAAGATGAAAAATTCCACATTTAATCATTTTCTACACCCATAATACTGGTAATAATAACTGATTACTCATTAACACAAATTTTGGGTAAACCACATACACACACAAAAACAAGCATTTAAACAAACTACATGTTGTTTGCGTTATTTTTTTTACTTGGAGTCAAGAGGGTATGTGCCTAAATTTTACTAGATGTGAGATCTCTGCCTGATGTTTCAAGATTTAGTCTTCATTCACATATTTTACTGGGCACCTACTATATGCCAGGCCCTCGGGAAAAACGTGTAAATTCTTTGAACTGACCATCAGTACCAAATTCCCCTACAAAAGCTTATCACTTAAAACAACCGCAGCTAAAAAGGAATCCCAACGTTGTTTCTTCTACAGAAATCAGCCCACTGGGGCTTCTTTCCACTGTTAATGCAGCATCAGCGAGTCGCTTACCTACCACACCCGTCACCAAAAATCACAACTGCAGCAGCAAGCGCTGGGTAGAACAACCTGTAAGAGTAGCACCAGCCCCTCGGCGGAGGTGGTCGGGGCTTTCTCTCCCGGGCCAAAAGAGCCGCGGCAAGACCCGCGGGCGGACCACGCCGGACGCCGCGGGCGAGCGTGCCGGATCCGCAGCAGGGGGTCCCCGCCCCCGCCAGCCCTCACCTGGAGGACTCCGGCCCCCGCCGCCCTCCCCCTGCGCCGCCCTCCGGACTTCCAGACCTGCAAAGTTGGGGGGAGGGGGTCTTCACTGCCGTTTTACACCGGCTGGCGGCTTTCCTCACTCGCCCGCCGGCCGTGAATTTGGAACGGAGCATGGAACCGTTTCTCAGAGCGAAGGGAAGAAAACCCAAAGGCAGGGTCCGTGTGAGGACCTCACCCAGACCTGAAAATGGAGCCGCAGGCTCAGCCCACACAGCCCGCAGCGCGCGGCGGGCAGGGCCGGGCCGCGCTACCCACTGAGCCCTCGGCGGCAGGGATTCGCGGCTTCGGACCCCCGCCCAACCAGCCGCGACTGCGAGGACTGGGGGCCGGTGTGCGACCAGGGCCGGCGCTGCACTTACCGTCGTCTTTGTCTTGGCCGCCCGCTCCGGCCGCAGCCGCTCTCAGCGCCGGCTCCGCGGCTCCTACCACCCCCACGGCCGCAGCTGCGCTCCCCGGCGCACTCGCCGCTTCCTGGCCCCTCCCTCCCCGCCCAGGCTCGCGCGCAGGCGGGGCGAGGGGCGGGGCGAGGGGCGGGGCGCGCTCCTTGAGCCGCGGGAGGACCGAGTCGCCGGCCGGCTCCGCCCCGGGCCCGGGCCCCGGGCCCGCCCCCTGCCAGCCCCGGGCGTGGACTCTCCCTGGACCCCAGCGAAGTGCCGCACCCTCGGGCTACGCGGACTAGAAAGCCCCTTCCGAGGGAAGCAGAGGGCAGAGAGCTGGAGCACGCGCGGGAAAGAACGCGCCAGAAAATGGCGACCAGGGCTGGTGGGAGCGCGCAGGAGCCCGTCCCGCCCACGGGTGGTCCGCAGCTGCTCACGCCCCTTCCCCGAACCGCGCGGAGGGGCAGTGCCCGCACTCGAAGTGGAGTCGGGGACTCTCCCAGCCAAGCGAGGCTGGTGCTGAGCCTTCGGACTACTTGTCAGTGGTGGCAGTTGAGAAAGGTGCCCTGATGTCATCGGATCACTGTTTTTATTTTTATTTTTAATGTAAACATCAGAGTCGTTGAATCAGTCATTAACTGGCTTACGGCAGAGGACATCCACCTGGCACTTGAAATGTGCGAAATTAGTTGCGTCCTGGATCTCTGAGACTCCTTTAGCTGTATATTGTATATATCCCAGAAATCAGAAACATACTAGAGTGCCCCTATGTAGCAGCCAATATTTTACTAAAATGCGTATAATACTTGGAGTACAGAAATGTACATCTTCCCCATCTCAACTGATTATGTGAGAGCAACTCAAAACCATGCCACAGTCCTTCCTAGTTGTTCAGGCCAGAAATTTTGCAGTCAGTCATCCCTGGCTCCTCTGATTCTCTCATCTTCACCTCCAATCTGTCAAGCAAACCTGCTGTTGGTTGCACCTTTAAAATGAATCAGAGTCACACCACTTCTCATCTGCATTACTTCCACTTTCTCTGGCCTTCAAAAGCCTGTAAACATTCTGCCTGCCCATCATTATTAACTCAGTCCACTGTCCAAAAAAAAAAAAAAGAGAGAATATCCTCTTACAGAAAAGTCAGCTCCTGTCTCGTCTAGTCAAAATCCTCCAATAGCTCCCTGTTTCATTCCTTGTTAAAGCTAAGGTCTTTACAGAGTGACTTACAAAGCCAATCCCTCTGCAGGGCACATTCTTCCCCAACGTCCTTCACCTCTCTTTGACTCTTTGTGTATTATCTCACCTTTAACAACAATGCTTACTTAGCCAGACCAGGCTGTCTAAACTGCACTGTCCAAACCCCAACTCTCAGTCCTTGCTGTTTCTTTTCTTCCCATGACTCTTCAAACCTTGCAACAATCTTTAATTTATTCATTTTGTATGTATGGTCTTCTCCAATATTAGATGGATTTGTTTTGTCTAACTGGTGTATCATCCCAAATACCTAGAGTAAATGAGAAAAATTTTAAGTCCCTCGACTTAATGAAAAGTTCAAAGCAACAAACACAATGACCTTTTTTTTTTGAACCTCCTCGGTTCCAATTTCTATCAATTTACCATAAGCGCTTCATCCACATCATAACATAAGCATTTTGATCCTCTAGTTCTCATGAGTACAGCAGTAGTTTGACATTTAATATGATTTTTCTAATCCATGACATTCTGGTATTCTATTTCACTGACAGAGAGTAAGGTGATAAACTAAAGGAAACCCTTTGGTGTGAAAGGCATGTTAATGATAGGAGGTACCTGGGACAAACAAAACAGAAAATTCTGAACTTGATATGTGTGTTTGTAATCTTTCCTTTGAATTACAAATGTAATCATCTCGTGTGATGCCTTAGGAAGTAATATTTCCCATCATTTATTCATAAAGGTTAATAGACATTGTGTAAATATTTATTTTCAGATTTTTCATATTTTGTTTATGAAATGTGATTGAATACTCTGAAAATATCTAATTTCAGTTGCTACTCATACACCCTTCCCATTAGTAGGAAATAAAAAGTAAATTAAGACAATGTCATTTAATGGTAGGATATCTTTTGTATGAAAGTCTGTATTTATAATTATTTGCTCTGTATTATATTTATAGTATAGTCTCTTTACATATTTAATTTATCCTTTATGATTTAAAACAATTTAAGGGTACAGATTATCCCTTACAATTGAGCTTGTTTTTTATAAAATTAAATAGACAGCTTTTAAAAACCATTGACAGTGTTCCATCAAAGTCAAAATATTGTTTGTTATAACAATTAAACCAAATAATAATTTTCCAGAGTCAATATTATGTGTCTGTACTGTCCTTAAATTGTTACCAAATAAAATCTTATTCCAAAAGGCCAAGGTAGAAAATAGACCCTGTTCACAAAATAGGCATTGAAAATGCTGCTAAAAGTAAGCAGCAACGGTTACAGTACAAAAGGAAGTGTTTCACACACTTACTAGTCCATAAACAAGAAAATTATCTCAACAAAAATAACATGCTATATTTGTATCATAACAAACAACGAAAACACTAACACCAAGGACAACAGCGAGCACTGTGTTGGTTTAACCAACTGTGATCATGACTGTGGGGGGGCTCCACCAGCAGGGCCCCCCCCCCTCAACCACGGATGAACATAATGCTACCAAGACATGATCTGCTTGGGGAGGAAAGATGGCTAATCTCTCAAGGGAGAAAGGCCAAGAGTCCTTATCTCAATGGTATTTATTAGGTTTACAACACACAGGGATACTGGTAAGGCTCATCAATCAATGTCAAGCAGTAAGGGTCAAATAATAGATAACAAAGAACTCTGAGGGCCTATTTTGAGTCAGGGTCAGATAGCTAAAGAGCCAAAAACTTTGAAGAACAAACTCGCTTCTTGCTTGGACCCTTATTTAATTGAGAGCATTCTAAATAAAGCAGGTTTTGTGAGTTTTTATATATTTTTTTCTTATGTGAATCACCCTGGAAACCGCTATAGCTGGCAGAGGGCTGCACCCCCTCCCCATCAAGATTCAGGCTTAAGTGGATTAGAGCCAGGAAGCGCTTCTCCTAGAGCTTCTCCCTGATGCAAAGGGGACTCGGGCTATGTCAAAATAGCCAGGGGGTGGGGGGGTTGAGGGGGCCTTCCCTTTGCTGCAGCCCCCGAATCCTTTCTTGATGGCTTCCCACGATTGTGTCTGCTTGGGTTGCCTCTCCTCTGAGGGGTCGTACCCATAGCCTCTGACTAACCGACCAAGCGTTGGGGGCTAGAGATGGCAGAGGCAGTGCTCTTGCCGGGGAGATAAACTTTGTTTCCTCAGTGGCTCACAGTCTGGAGGTCGCCCACTCAGCCTTAGCCACGGGGGGCGGTTACAACTCCTGAAACCAGACAGAGCAGTTCCCAACACACAACTCATAAGCTCACGTAGCTGCCATACTGGCCTGATTTTTCCCATCTTTCACGTAAATACATTTCCCTTCTAAATAGTTAAAGTAAATGAGTTGTTTTTCCCTAAGTATATCCTATTAACATTTTAAAAACTACTTCCTAAAATTTGATACCACTATTTCTCATGCACAGGAGAGGTGGTGTACCAACCGAGCCATCGAGTCTGGAGTTCAGACTCTACCGGATAATTAGCTGGGTGACCTTGAGCAAGGCTCTGAACGCTTCCAAACCTTTCTACTTTTCTAATTTAATGAGATCATAATAGTCATTATTTCCAAGAATAGTTGGAAGAAATCAATGAGACAACTCCAGCAAAGTTCTTAGTCCTGGGCCTGGCACATGGTAAGTGCTGGTAAATACTAGCTATTATCATTACACAAGCGTATAATTAAGCTCATTGCCCTATATTTGTAATACTGAGAAAATGGCTCATAATAGGCCACAAATGGGATGGTTTGAGTTCTATAGCAAGCTAGTATAATATGCAATTAACTGTACATTTTTAAAGTGGCACTAACATTTCTTCTACCACCACTATGTGCCAGGCACAAATCTAGGCCACAACAGAAGCTAAGAGAAATAAGGCCCGGACTTAGAATAGCTTCACAGTTGAATAAGAAGAGACACACAGTTGCTAAATAATTGCTTTCAAACTAGTACGACCACACTTCCTGTTTTGTCAGGGACACCTTTTGTCTTGACCTAATGGTTATTTCTGTCCCCTTTCATTTTCAATAAGTCTAGGTTTGAATGACAAATTATGTTGTCACACCTAACTAGCAGTATGTATAAGTTGCTTAGGGTACAAAAAGAACCACTGGTTCTGCATAATGCTATCCAGACTTCAGCTGCTCCTTGAAAGGAACGTCTAAATTTGCCAAGTGCCACTCTGCCAAGACCAGGTGACATAAACCTAATACAGAGAAACAAACACAGGGAGGCAGCCCAAGTGAGAAGACAGACATGCCCCAGCTGGAAGAACAGGATAAAACTCCAGAAAAAGAACTAAATGAAATGGAAACAAGCATTCTACCAGATGCAGAGTTCAAAACACTGATTGTAAGGATGCTCAGTGAACTTAGGGGGAGAGCAGGTGCACTTAGTGAGAACTTCAGCAAAGAGATGGGAAACATAAAGATGGAGAGAGGAAACGTAAAAAAGGACTGGTCACAATGAAGAATAGAATAACGGAAATGAAGGGTACTGTGGCAGAATCAACAGTAGACGAAATGAAGCAACGGAGCAAATCAATGATTTGGAAGACAAGGTAGCGGACACACCCAATCAGAAAAACAAAAAGAGAAAAGAATGAAAAAAATTGAGGATAGTATAAGCGACCTCCGGGACAACATCAAGCACACCAACATTCATGTCAGAGGAGTACTAGAAGAGAGAAAGCAAGGAATTGAAAAGCTATTTGGAGAAACAATGATGGAAAACTTCCTTAACCTGGTGAAGGAAATAGATAAACAGGTCCAGGAAGTACAGAGAGTCCTACACAAGATGAACCCAAAGAGGCCCACACCAAGACAGATCATAAGTAAAATGCCAAATGTTAAAGAGAATCTTAAAAGAAGCAAGGCAAAAGCAATTAGTTACC